>JBANCZ010002691.1:0-14859 GCA_037040025.1 Sphaerogastrella javana
AATATGAGGTTTAACAGTTGTGACCACCGTAACATTGTGTCCGTGCTCTGCTAGCACATGTGCCATAGATATCTCAATGATCAAATGCGAGGGACTGAGACAACTAAATATCGCCAGAATATTCGCACTCTGAGCACTGCCCACACACAAAACCGCGACCATGCACCAGAACAGAGAGGAAATCTCCATTTTTACACTCCCAACGAGCACTACCGACTAATTTTGTGAAAAGCCATGCATGCTTTATATCCCCGAATCATAAGTTTGCTGCCCATATAAAGCTTATCAATATGTTGATAAGCTCAAAATGTTGTCAAGCCATTCTGATGATAAGCATGCATGCTTTCTAAATGTCTCGGTTCTAATACTTTTGTTATACTAATAACTAGAATAGAAAGTAATAAATAGAATAGAAAGACCTTCAAAAATTAGCATTTTTCACACATGATAAATTGAAATTGAAGTTCAAACAATAGCGTCTGTTCATCAAAGAATTTGTAAAATAAATATTAATAATATTGTGATTTCATATAAATTCAACATATATGCCTATTAGTTCAAATCGTATAATACCAACAACTAGCGAAACGCAGAAATATTACCAAAGTTTGATTGCAAAATTATTTTAAAATGATTTAATTATAATATACCAAAATAATTAATTCTTACAATCTTTTTGCTGTTTCCAACTTTCACTTTGCTAGATTGTTGTCTTATTATCTTGTACATAAAGTAAACAATAATATTATAATATAATAATACAATATCATCGTTCAGAATTCATTATTGAATCTTTATAATAAATAAACCGATTCCATTTGTTGAATTTAAAGAGGTCGGATCGTTATTCCAAAACTAGAATTTAAAAGTAGATCCCATTTAACTCTACCCTTTAGTTGGTCAAAGTGTGTGTGCTTGACCGACTTTTGAATTGGGTTGTGCGCAAAATTTACAAAGCTCAAAGGGAGGTACCCAACGTGTTTGTTCAGTTATTAAAATTGCAATGCTATTAATATAGAATGCACATGCTGAGCAGAAATCGGTAGAAGCACTGAAAGAAGGAGCAAGAGGGATTGAGAGAGAGACAGAGAGAGAAATAATATAAGAACGAGGGAGAAAGAGGTTATAAGCATAGATTGAGAGAGAACGAAGGAGGCAGGAGGCAAAAGTGAATGAGAGATAGAAAGAGAGCGGCAGGGGGAGACCGCCGAAAAGGGAAATTAAGAGGAAAGGAGAGGTGAACAGCGGGTATCCAAGGGGGCAAAGAGGGGCAGTGAAAGTGTAAGCGAAAGAATAGACTGCCCTTGGATTAAAACTACAATTAAAATCACATAAAACAAAATATCCTGCGGTGCTGTATGCGTGTTTGTGTTCGCTTGTAATATAAATCCTTTTTGGCTAATGGGAGTTATACACACACACAGACCCACTCATAGCAATGCACGCACTTGCTATCCCAGTCTCGCTTACACTTGTTTTTGGTATTTGCCAAAAGCTGCTAGTTCCACAAGTCCGACTAAAGCTGCTCACAGCAGGCGGTTCCTTTGTTCGCTCCACCGAATTGTTAGAAACACACAAAAAAAATCAGCCAGCAAAATGAACTGAAAAACCCCGCAAGGCCAGTGGGCGAGGACGAGTGCGTGGGTGTGGATGGAGAAAGCCAAATGGTGAACATGTGCAGCAAGAGCCAAAGGGAAAGGTAATCTGGGGTTAAGCAGTGCACTCGTGTGGAGTTTCTAATGAACACAATGTGCATGCAACTGAGCTTAGGTCAAGAGAGAGAAAGGGAAAGAGAGAGTGAGAGATAGGGAGAGAAAGAGAGAGCAAGGGAAAGCGAGCTTACTGTACAGGGCGAGATTTACAGTTAGGTAACCAGGTAACCAGGCTACACTGTAAAATATGCATCCTTCGTGTGTGATTAAGCGCATATCCATTTGTATGTCCTTGGATAAAAAGGCAGAGTGAACAAAATACAGCAAAAGGAATGGCTTATTATCAGTGAAAGTTTTTGGCTAAAGCCTTTAATATACTGCATGCAATTTTAGAGAATTTTATAGTAAGCAAAAATACTAGTTATTATATGATAAACAATTCTATTTGATAGCGAATAAAAGAGAGACTCTGTAAGATTTTTAAAACAATAAATAGTTCAATAGACTGAAGTAGTGCAAATAATATTTGTATTATATTAATTATTAATATTATTTAATTGTCGAAATTTGATATTTCACTTACGATTTTATCTTCAGTAAAATCATTAAAACCAAATTTCGAGGGCGTTGCAAATAATACATTTTTATGTGACTCTTCGATATTATATACGAATATTAATCTACTCTCTCAATTAGGAAAATGTAAATCAAGGAATGAAATCAAAACCGAAACCGTTTCATTTTTTAAAACGAAACTGTAACCTAAACCGATATTTCAATCTATCAAAGATCGAAGCCTATACCGGAACATTATTTCTATACGGTATCATTCCCTGATATAAATAATTGACTTATTGTATTTGATTTTGCTATATTATGAAGAAATTCAAACTTTAAACTTTGGTCAACATTTATTTAATAAACAAAGAACAAAGAATTAAAATCCGTAAATGTATTTAATCCAAGCATGTTCCATTTTTAAAGATTTCGTGAGTTTGCCATTGTGCAGCTGTCATTGTATTAATATATAATAAATGATGAACCCCCTGTAAATTAGTCAGATGATGCAGACACATGCAATTTTCATCAAGAAACATACACACAAAATTATCAACAACAACAATGCAATTGGAGCAAAAGTATGCAATCAACAACAAAAGATATAGTAGAGCTATAGTACTGCGATTGGCTGAGAGAATTCATTAAATGCTCAGCCAAGTAGATAATTGAAATTTATTGCACTCTGGCTGAGAAAGCCTTTGAACTGTGCTGCTCTCCAAGTAGCAGCAGCTGTGCGCTTAGTACAACGATGAGCCATAACTTAAATAACTATAAATATAGTATATGGTTTATAGTATATAGTGTATGGTCTACCGAGGGTCATTATAATGCAACTCAATTAAATAATTGTCATGCGACGACTGATTTAGGGTTTTAAATCACAATTGAACTTGAAAGCAATGCAAAAATTTCCAAGAAATGAAGCATCTATAGACCGTACGGATAGTAGAAGCTACTTAATTACACTTAAAGAAATTGTTGGAAATGTTTGAATATTGACTTGACTTTTAAGGGAAATTTGTAGATAGTTTGTACAACAGTCCGAATAAGACTGTGGAGACCTATGAATAAACATATTCTTGATAAAAAAAGAGCAGCCAACTTATTTGATCCATGGTCATCCGATTGTACTTTCATCTCTCTGTTTGTTAGCCTACATTAACATCTAGATTTCGGAAACTATAAGGGCTACAGTATTGATATTTGGCATAAACACTCCAAAGATCTACGATCAAGTCAGGTTTATATTAGATTTTGAATACCTGTCCTTATTGTCCCGCAATTGGAGAGACCATAACGTATAGTAGCCGTACCAGGGGCATTTTAAAAATTAAAATTAAGATTTTAAAAATCTAAAATTACTATTGTTTATCGATTTCCGATAACAAAAGATCCCGTTGGATATTTTTAAAGATATGTAGTCAGAAATCAATTGTCTTAATAAAAAAAACACTCACCAAAACATTTGCTATCAGTATGTTTTTTCATAGACCATGTTTTCTATAGACTAGGGTGCTCTATATCAGTTTCTTTTGTACTATAAAGGGAACAGTCAACTTTCAAGCTGATTCATGACGCTCTCTTTCTCTCCCACATCATATGGCACGCACAATTACCACAGCAAAAGACCTCTTTAGCAGCCTTCTGGATTTTGCCTTTTGCTTTTTGGTGTTTGCCTTTTGAGTTTTTCCTTGCCATTTTTGGGCCACTCGACGGCTAATTAAGGTCACGTGACCCCCCTTGCAAATAGTGTGCTATTGTCGAGCAGTGGCGTGGTGTAGGGGGAAATAGGAAAAATCCTGCTTTCTGCATCCTAGGCAGTGATGCATGCGCCTGGAAAATGTGTGTGATGATATCAAATGCAGCAGTGGCAACTCAGAAGCTTCGACAGGCAAGTAAGGATGGTAAACGCATGGTAAACGCATGTTTCACGCACATTACCTCCCCCACTCTCCCCTCCGCCCATCGCTCTACGACTACTTGGCCAATTATCATACACCAAAATCAAGCCACCCGCGTTCTTCAAAGCAAAGTTTCCCCCCATAGCGCACAGGCAACCAAAAAAATGTGAAACTTAACAGAAGAAAATTACGCACACGAATTGCGCTGGACAATAAAAAAAAGCGAAAAAAGAAAAAAATCAAGAACGAACAACTGAACGACTGAACGAACGGCAAATAAATTATGAGCAGCGGCAGATTGAGCAAGCACGAGGGGTTATGAGGGGTGCCATCTACTTGTGCGTCTAATTTGTTGGAAAATTAGTTTGTGTGTTTTGTGCGTGTAATTCCCATGCAAGTTTTTTCCTCTTTTGTTGTTGTTGTTGTGATAGACCGATGTCTGCACTTGATTTTGATTGAAATACGCAAAAAAAAAAACGAAACGACACGAAACAAAGGAACTAGAACCGAAAATGGCGGAGTAGCTGTTAATACATACCTGATAATACATTTGAAGCAAAGAAAGATCTTAACATTACACAGATTCCACTTGATCACCAAAGAAAGTACTGCTTTGTCACTCTAAGCAAAATTTCTGGCGCGAACGATCTAGTAAACTAAGAATGGCGGCATTTTGCAGAATGTAGAGATGACAAATTGCAAAAACTTCACGAGTTGATCACAATATCGATATTTATTAGTGGGGAAACAGATTGCATTGTTATCGATGTATTATGGATTTTAGTTTGCTATATTAATTTGTACCAATTAATTTCCAATTGTAAAACGTCCTTTTTACATAATAAATATTTAAATATAAAAACGAATACATAATTAAAACTTATCGGTTATAGTTGTTAATTATTGTTAACACAAAAACTAATCGAAGTAGAATTTAACGAATAGTATGAATATTTGCTGTAGTTTTCTATTCAATAATGTCCATCCGAGTATACAAATAAAATATATTGTCATTGTAGTATCGATAAAACCTTCTAGGTTATCAATTCCAATAAAGTATTTCCGCAGCTATTGCGATATGTATTGAAAATAATAACACATCTACGAAAAAAACCAAAAACTAAAAACTATATTATTTAAACACATAAACTATTTAAATTATTACAACATAATTAAAAACAATAGTTATTTAAATTCTTGAGTGGAAGATGAATGCAAACTTAATGTTATCGATAAATTTTGCAATACCACAGTCTAATTAATTTCCAATTGCAACAGTACATAGCGAATTGCTATAGTCGAACAAGTCCATTGGAAGAGAAGTTTTCAATAAGTATCGATAATTGCTGACGTTTGTATACAATGCTGCCCAGCGATATATAAATTAAATATGTAGTAAATTTGAATTTGTATTATCGATAAGAATATACTATATTATTGTACGCCAATTTATTTCCAATTGCAATTGTTGAATTCTTAATTTCTTTAGTATATCTAATAATATTGTAATATAAATAAAATTCATTATGTTAATAAAAATCGGATGCAATCAAATACCTATATTGATGCAATGGTAAATCGAAATAAAATTATAGGAAAACTATCGATTATTGCTACTCTTGTTTTTAATGACGGCCACCGATAGTTGTATGAAAATCTTTTTACAATGGGAAATGTAAATTAAACAAAAAAAAACATTTCGCTGATTGTACGAATTAGTAAACAAATATGTGCCATGAAGCAAATTCTAGATATGTACAAATTTTGGTATTTTTGCTGGATGTTAAACTTGATCTCTCGTCGTTTTTTTCTATTGCCGAGAAATGTTAAGTATTCGATAATATCTAGAACTGAATTATAATGTTAATTCCGTTTATCTGATCTAGCTATTCCCAACCCCGACTCACCCGCCAAACATAATAAGCGAGAGAGAGAGAGAGTGAGCTAGCGTAGTTTAATAATCGTTGCTTCAAGTTTATCCCCAGCTCCATCTCTCTGGCCACCAATCAAACGGCTCATCAAGAGGCTGGTCTGATGCAGTTCGTAATCATGATGATCTTGCATGGTAAATTGCATGCACGCCTTTTTAACCCAAATATGATGTGCTCAGTTGCCAGCTCGCCTCCCTCTCCCTCTCTCCATTTCTTGGCTCTGTCTCTGCTTTCAGCTGATTGTGAGGGGCAGATAGGAGTAAGAGAACGAGTGAGCCTTGCCGCGTGCTCTTATTGTGGAGCAAACAACTACAACAACAAGAGCAATGACGCTGACGCCTTGCCGCATGGGATTAATGAGTGGAGCGATCTGGCTGTGGCAACTGCAACTGCAACACAGACATGGCATGAGCAGAGGGAAAGCAGGGAGCGGCGGTGCCGGCAGTGGCTGGAAAAACGTTTACGTGACTGAATTTTCAATTATTTTTTATTGCAAGCAAAAGTTGCAGGTCGGCTTTAATTGCAGGAAGTTGCATTTTGAATGTGCAATTTATTAAGAAATTATTTATTGTCCAATCAAATTGATTTTGAAAGTCCCAGTGAGGAGCAGTTTCGGCATTGTGTGTGGCAAGTGGCAAGTGCCAAGTGGAAACCAGAAAACATCAGACAAATCTATATAATTAGGCAGAGCAACAAACTGCTAAATATTTGAGAAATAATACATATTCATACATACATATGCGTATGGATGCTAAATGCATCAATTAAACATTTAAGGTATGAAGATTTCATTTATGAGAATGTTCAAACGTGTTTTGTGTATTTCTTGATTCTTAACTTTCCTTACCTTTCAAATTCATTTAATTTTACACAAATTTACAATATCAAGCAAGAATACATATTATATAAATGGATCTATTTTCTATATGGAGAACCCTACTTATAAGTATTATAATACTGCACATTTTCAGCACAACGCCTGTGGCTAATTCCGAACGTGTTAGGCGCCTTTCCTCACCAAATTTCAGCGAAGATGTAATGAGAAATCAGGGAAAATATGTGATCTCTTTAAGGTCACGGAGTCCAATTCATTACTTTGGTGATAATCATTTCTGCGGAGGTGTCATAGTATCGCCATATTATGTACTGACGGCCGGACATTGTGTTATGAAGTGAGTATTTCTTTGAAAAAATAAAAACTTTAGTTGTTATATCTATATCTATATGCGTCGTCCCGAATATATTCAGCGAACGAAAGGTAATAGTACGGAATCGTCTTCTGTTGGTTATAGCTGGAAATCCCAACCGGGTAGTACTCTCCCAGGGCAAGTTGATAAGTTTTCAAATATCCGAGATCTTCGTGCATACAAATTTTAGCATATATAATACGAATAATTTGGCTATTTTAAAACTGAGTGAGAGTCTACCAGAAAATAGCGATGCAATTGGTTTTGTTGAATTGCCAACGAAACCGCCCACTGTTGGTGATACGTATAGAGTTTTAGGCTGGGGACGGGTCTATCAAGTAATACACACATTCCTTAAAAAAAAAACAATAATTCTGATACCACTCTTTGCCTAGGGTGGGTTTCTATCTGGCAATATTTATTACATTGATATTAAGCTACAGAACGATTCAGTTTGTCAATCCATGATCAAGCATTATTCAGATGGTATGCTGTGTGCAGGTAATTTTAATAATTTGGATGAAAGTCCCTGTCCAGGTGATTCCGGCGATCCCTTTCTGAAGGACAACACGTTATACGGCATCGCTACATACGGATTCGGTTGCAGCGAAAAAACTCTGCCCTCTGTTTACACCAACGTTTGGCACCATAAGGATTGGATCGAAGAGATTATAAATAGTAGTTTAGAAGTTCGTCCGTTAATACTTTTACGCTTACTTACATGCTTTCTAATCGCTTTTATAATCTATTAATAACTTTATAATCAAAATCAGTAAAAATAAACCCCGAATCCAATAAGAAAAAGCCTATTTGATAAAGACACTGAGAAACGAAACGCATATCCTCCCATCCACTGCGATACTATCGAGATGGTATGCTGTTCACATCGCTAGTTGCTATCACAGATCTTAGATGCTCGAACGTGCAACATTTCAGGCCTTTCCACATGACTTCTAACACCTTTTCGGGCCGCACGATCTGCTGTAGTTGAGATTTCTCGTGGTGCTGCTGATGCCGCTTCGATTTCCTTCCACACCCACTTTTTGTGCTGAAATCGCAATTCGCAATTAATTTGATTTGATGGCCCGCACCGTGAGCAGCATGCGGGGTTTACACTCACCAACCGATTGCGGTTCTCTACCTCATTGCCAGTTTTCAAAGTGCAGCTAGCGGGTTGGCATGCCCTCCGTTGAGTAATTGCCAGCTTTGATCTTCCTCTACCTCAGGGCGATGCCTGGACCCAGTGCTAGTCCTAAATATAGATGGAGCAACTGCCACCAGGCACTTTGATGTGAATGCAATAAGTATGTATGTATGCACTTGTGTGTGTGTGTGTGTGTGTGTAGACATTTCATATGTTGTGTGTGGAGTTTGTTTCTTGTGAAAATAAACAGTCCACAATATTACAGAAGTATGCAGCAGGTCGTCAAAAACGGGTATAATTGACAGCAATTATTTATATCATTTGAAAACGTATATCAACAAAAGCAAATATGAAGAGCAGCAAAATCAACACGAATAAACTGAACCGAGATCAGCTACAGTCGATAGAAACTTAACGATGAGCGACGGACTTATCGATAGTTGATTTTCATAGTTGCGATTGTTGTTATCGATATTACAGCTGGGTGAACTAATGTGAATACTTATTGTATTCCAACAATAATCGATTATGCTTGCAAAATTAGTAAGCGCCAATTATTATCCAATTGTAATCCATATACAAGACAGCTGTGCAGAGAATGCGATTATTATTATAGTGTGATCACATATTCTATACATATATGAAATTAATAAAATTGATAATTATAACGTAATAATGGCATAAATATGACGTTGGTTAATGTGTATATTTAAACAGTATCCAATTGAAATATATATATTAAATACGGAAAAATATCGATGTCTACTCTTAGATCTATCGATAACTATATTCATATTTTGTCACATCGCTTCAATAACAATGTACCATCACCGACTAAAGCCTAAAAAAACATGGCTGAACGCAAATACAGAAATTGAATTGCCAAAAAGTGGATTCGATTTATTTTATAAATATTTTTATTGGTTTACGCCAACCTTTTTGGAATTGGGTCAACAATTCTGACAGCACCTTAAAGAGTTTGCCGCGTTTTTAGCTAGAGCTACAACAACAACTGCAGCCTTGGGGCATCACGCTATCTTGGCTCGTCCGCCTCATTAATCAAATTAAATTGCATGAGAATTACGATGAGAATTTGTATCGGTCACTGCGCCCTCAAGTAGGCAGCGTAGCGTGGCAATGCCAGGCGTCGATTGCTGACCAGCAGCAAGTGTGAGCAGGCAACGCCATGGAGCGGTGGATGCTACATGTGCAGCCAGGCGCAAAGATTTCGCGCCGACGAAGTAAACTTGTGTCTAGGTCTTATGAGATGTAGGCTGTATATCTCAGGTTGGGTGATATCACTGCCCTTAAAGCACATGTAAGCCATATAAATAGTTCAGTTTGAGATTTATTATTCAACATGCATCTCTTTACAGCAAATATTTCCATATATGTCTACTGATAAGGAATGCTATAGGTAAAACAGGTTTGGTTTCATATTTATAAACATTTTAAACTTTCACTAAAGTAATCTTTGTTTCTTTTCAGAGAGCTATGTACAGTCTAAAGTATTCGTCACTATATTCGCCCTGTTGATATCTAACTTATTCGATTCAATCGATTATATTATGCCAGTTCAAAACATACAACGGAATTGCACAGGATGAAATAAATTCGTTATGCAATCGCTGAGCTAGTTTCGAATTGGAAAAGTCTTTTGCAAATGGAAGACGACAACGAGGTTAGTGCGAAAACAGCGTTAAATAACAAATTACAGGTATTTACATGCAAAACATAATAAGATTCTGCCAGGGAGGCAGGCAGGCAGACAGTCAGTCTTTTGCCATCTGCCTGCTGACGGAGTAATCGATGAGCTGTGCTCGTGTGCCGCAACTTGAGTATGAGGAACTGACAAACAAGTCATAAGAATAGATGTAATGATTGCAAAATACCCATTATAGAAGAATTCATATTATAGTTTATAAAATAGTTTATACAAGGTTGTACATAGACCTAGTTATTGCTTCAATGCATAGGCTTCCTTTAGTTTCTACTCTTTATAAAACTGTCGAATGATTATGAAACTATATTCATGTTCACGTACGTAGTATACCCTGCTTGGTGCTTGCGGTTTAGTTGGAAGAGGGCGAAGCAAGAATCTCAGGTTGACAGAATGTCGCCGACAAAAGATACTCAACTCAGAAGGCGCTGATATGCTGATAGGCAAGGCCACAGGGAGCACTGCAAGAATGTGGCTAGCGTAATTGAGCGTAAGAAGCCAAGCAACAGAAGATGTTGGCGCCAGCTACTTCTGTGAGTGTTTGTGTGTGTGTGTAACAGGGTGTATGTGTGTGTGTGTGTGTGTTCAAATTGATTGCATTAGCGACATGAAGTTGTTGCCATTGCAGTTTGTTGCTTTTGTTGGTGTTGTTGCATGCGTTGTTATTGTTTAGCAGCTGCAGTGAAAGCAAGTTGATTAAATTTGCCAGGGGATTGAGTAACTGCGGCAAAAGTCAAGCTCAAACCGAAAGCAATTAGCAATTGACACCTGCTTGGCAGCTTACGGGTAAACAAATAAACGATGAAGCTCTATTGAACAGTTCCAACAAGAATAGAGAACGATATCGTAGAGCATTTCGTACTTAAAGTGCAAATTTATGTAGCAGATGAAAGACAATATCTAGGCCAATATAAAATAAATAATTACTGATGGAACAATTCGCTTGAAAAAAAGATATCGACGTGATTGTCTTAACCCAATTCGCAAGATTGTGAAATTCGTACCATGTTAGGGATATTGAATGCTTTTTCAAGAGGTATTACGACCAGCTTAATGTTTTACATCTGTTGTTTAACTTTACGATTGAGCCGAGTACAGTCATTGGGTCAGATGGGTTCGTTTTGTAGGGGTCTAAGCAAGAAACAACATTGTTGTATTGGCATCTTCGAACACGCCAACTTTTAAATCATTTCGACGCCACGCAACGACGCCACATGAATCTGGTAAACCCTGCTCTTATGCGGAGGAGCATAGGCATCGCAAGATCGCATGGCATGGGGTGTGAACAGCGGGTGCCATTCCGTATTTTTTGTTTCGTGCTGTCAAAACATGCATGGGCCAAGTAGTTTTGGGGGAGGTGTGTGGTAGCCGCATGCTGGCATGTGCCTGGGCACATAAATTGCCGCTATCTGCGAACTGTATTTATATCTGGCGAATGTATCTGTATCTGCAGTGTTGCTTTTTTTTTTGTGTGTATCTTTTGTGGCAAAATATGCTGCTAATTGAATTGAATTGAACTTACACACAGTTCGATGAGCTGCGATTTCGCATGTGATTTATGCGACGCGGGCGAAGCACATGCTCCGTTCTTCGCGTACCCCTCTCCCCCCCTTATGCCATACATAGTGCAAACAATGCCAAAGGCTGGGACTAGCCCACAGTGCTGACTCTTTGGCAAGTGTGCAGTGTTCCACAGCTACCAATTAAACCAGTTTCCTGTCACCGCCGCTCATTTAATTTTTGTATGGTATTTTTGTGCTTCATAGTGTCTGTTTTTATTCCCGCACATTTGATTGCACGCTGATGAAATAACAAGACCTGATTCTTCTTTGCAGTTCTTCAGCAGACGAGGCACCATCAGCAGCAAGAGCAGCGACGCCCTCATAATCAAAGAGTGCCCCAACAAGGGGCAACGTCTGCGCAGACGCAACAGCAATAAAACGAAAAACAAAAGCGAATCAAATAAAAAAATCTCAAAAATGGAAGCAAAACAAAAAGAAAAATAAATCCTAAAAAAAAAAAACGCACAAAAAGACAGGGCACTTAACGTACGAAAAGCGAAAATAATTTAACGCAAAACGTGCGAATGTTTATTTTGAGCAAAAGGACAAACACGAAACCCTCCTCTTCAATGGGAACTGTGGAGCAGCAAACTTGCAACAGAGCCTCAATGAGTAGGAGTCTCCCATTCGCAGCTTGTTCATCTGCCGCATGCTATAATTGGGCGGACAACTGCTCAAACAGACTTCGTTTAGATGGGAATTTCGTGCTGCTGGCATTGCGGAAGACGTAGGGCAAACGTGGACGAGAAGATAAATTGTAAAAGACGGAAATATTACGTAAAGTTTTTTAAAAATGCATGTTAACAACAGGCAGCAGAAAGAACACAGATATATATATGTTAAAAATTTGATTTCTCTTTGCAAGAAGCCTTCCAATAATTGTTTTAAATTTATGCATATCAAAAAGTCTTGCTGAATGTTCTTCAAGTAATTTAATTCCGTATAGTTTTACGCAAATATGTAGAATTTTTATAGAGCATTTCTCAGATCAGTTCTTTATAGATAAAGAATTTCGGCTCTTATTTCGTATGCAACAGCATCTAATCCCAAGTATCCTAATATCCCAGTAGTTCACAGTTTCAGTTTTGACATTTGACAGTCACTGCCACAGCAGAGAGTTCAATGTGCAACTAGCAACGTGCAACGTGCCGCATGCTCGTGACTGCAAGTTTGGTTTTTGTTTTGTTTTTTTTTGTTTTTTTTGGTGAAAAGTTTTTTATTTGCAACAAAAGACAAAACGTCAACGAAAATTACAAACGAAACTAGTTTCAAGCTGCTCCTTTTGTTTGTTTGTTTCGTCGTTGTTGTTGTTGTTGTTTTTTTTATTTTCTCTTTTGCTTCGCTCACTGTGGTGTACTTGCGATGAAATTGAAAATGCATTTTTAATGATTTGTTGCTGTGCGCTGAATGTGAAAATATCACGGGCAGTGCATCAATTGATGAAGCATGTGGGCAGCAGCCTCTCCTCACGCTTCAGCGTGAATCTTTGCCCTGGCGAACGACCCCAAAGACAGCCAGAGCAAAGAAGAGCACGAGAAAAACATTTCGCATGTCGGGCTGATCCTTAAGTCATTGCCCTGACTCATTCCCGCATGCTGACTGTGTGTTTTTTCCCGAGAATTGCAAATGAATAAGAGAAACCTTAAGCAACAATGAGAGTCAGAGATACAGCTGCATACTTGAAGATAATAATAGTATAGATGCGTTAATATTTTTTAATATATGTTGATTTTATAGATTTTTGTACAATATTCAGATCGAAGTCATATTTCATTTTCCAATGATGTAAAGCCCCATGTGATACAAAGTGTTTGTGCATGAAAGATATAAGGAAACATTTAAAATGTTCTTTTACTTTACAAGTTGTATACTAGTATAGTTTTGCTTTTATTTCTTTACAGCTTTGTGTGCTTGGACAATGGGACAAAAGGTGAAACTTGACTTTTGCACAAAATGAAATTTAATATGACAAAATATTGCCGGACACTTGAAGCTGTCATTGGCAGGAGTGCACAGAGAATGTGTAGCATAGAGACATAGATACGACTACTTGGAAATTGATGATAATGAAGTGCTGCAGCTGCAGATACGGATACAGATACAGATACAACAACAGATACATTTGACAGAGACCGAAAGCTTGAAAACAAATAAACAAAATGCCTTAGACAAAACATGTCATTCATATACATTTGCTTGTATCCGAATGTGCGTGAGCTTCTTGAGAAATGTGTGTAGCACGTTTAAATGTGACAACACACAACAAATAAGATACAAAAGTATCTACAGCTGTCATATCAAGTGGCAGTTGGCCAAAACCTACTACTCTCAATGCCAGTATATTATATCACTTTGAATTGCCATTGCAGGCATTTGAAGAGGCAAATTGCCAGCTTTGGTCAAAAGGATTCACACAGCCGACTGCGGTTTTGTGTGTTTTACTGGTGGTCTGTAGAATTTGCTTAAGAGGATTTGAAAAATTTCAAATTAAGTGGATTGCCTTGAGCTTGAGCTGGACTTCAATAGCTTTCAACTGCTCCATCCACACTGTCACATCTAATCCAACTGTCAGTCAGTCAAACAGTCAGTGTTGCCCTGCGGTCACTTGCATAATTGTCCTTGTTAACCAGACGACAAATTGATGATGCAAGTCAAGTGCAACTACAGCTACAGCTACAAAACACAGAGAGGAAAATGTTCCTTTTGCGAATTTATTTAATGCGTAGTTAGCCTCGAAATGGGCGTGCTAATTGAAAGATGGCACAACTTTAGCTGCTTAGCTAACTGCAAATTGGCTGCTTGACCCCTCGGTCAAAGTCAATTTGTGCTTTTACCCACTCACACACACACACACACACACACAGGTATGTTGTAGATAAGGATACACTCACACAAATACACTCACACATACATAAATTTCAGAGTCAAGCCAAGAGCATTACAACTTTGAATGCCAACTCGCAAATGAACTATAAATAAATAATTTGAATTACTCGAATAAGAAAAAATAAAACACAATAGCACGTTCGGAGCTCATATCGTGTCCAGGCGAGGGCAGTTCCATCAGTTTCAGCACTTACTAATACTTTGAAAAACTCCAAAGATATCTGTGTAAGTAGCAGTGATATTTTTAGACCCTGTGTTTAAAAAACACAAAAAGGGTCTATTAACTTTGTGCAAAGTCGATTTGTGTGTAACAGG
>JBANCZ010002692.1:0-14859 GCA_037040025.1 Sphaerogastrella javana
TAGGGAACTCGTGTTAGCTTCGAATTAGTGAGAGGTTTGAATTATCGAAAGTTTGAATTATCGAGAGTCGACTGTATAATATAATATATGTCTATATTACCAAGAAGACATTGTTCTGAAATACCGTCCAATACTATGATATCGAATTGTGTTGTAAACAAAAGCTGAACAATTGACAATGGGCCATGACAGAACTGTCTAACTAAGCGACTTGTCTTAAATTACAGGAAATCGTTGAGGAACGGTTGTTGGGACTTCATTTCGCTTTGCATGCGAACAACCAGAGGAATCTATTGCAACTGGTGGTATGGTACTTTGATGCCGTTTTGCTGTTGCTACTATGCTCAATGATATTCGTGCTTGTGGTAAAGGTAATGAAATGAACTGTTGCATGTTTATAGCTATTGTAATTGCTTTAGACCTTCCTTTTTGCTAACAATTCATATCTGATGTTACTTGCATAATTGTGTTATTGCTTTACAGATTGAATTCCTGCCACCCAAAACATCGGTATTCCTCAAGTGCCCATGGTATATAATGATATTGTTTTTTGCTTCGTATATGCTATCTGCTGGAGCATTTGTTGTTCTCATGTCGGTATTACTGGGTTCTACTAAAATGGTGGTCACCATTGTGCCAATTTGTTGGCTACTGGCAACTTTACCGGTTATGTCTAGCCAAACGGTCGAATCAAATTGGCGGGATGTATTATATATCATAGCATCTGTATTACAATGCAATGTTACAATGTTACGCGGATTGCGACGCATTATATGCTATGAGTTATACCAGGGCTCACTGAATGCCAAACAATATTTAATTACGTCTCCAATGATACGAGATCCAACGCTGTTAACATTAATTATTGCATTCTATATACAAGCATTACTGTACCTTATAATTGCAATCTTACTGGATGGCAACATTTGTCCCTGTTTGCGGCCCCTATTGAAGTGTACGCCCTGTCAACGCTTGTCGCAAAGGGTACGCGGATGTATACGTGCTTGGCGTCAGACACATAGAAGACAAGAACCGGAAGCACCGCCACAGTCTCTTAGATCGTCAATTATCGAAGAGTTTGATGACTTCGCGGAACCAATAACTTTTAACTATAAAGATGAACTGTCGCCTGAAGCCAATCTATTTGAGTATGACAGCAATCTAGGGGAAAACTCCATCAGCAGTGTGAGAAGTTACAATTCCATCAAGATAAAATCCCATGTGGATTCAACAACGGGAACAATGAACACCCCCGATAACCTGTCTAACCAACGAAGGGCCGCTGGGGATGAACAACCGACAACACAAGCACCAACAGCAAAAGTAAACGAAACAAAGATACCGATAAAAATATTAAAAGCAGAAGCGCCAAAAAAACCAAAAAGAAAACCAAGACGAAAATTAGCTAGGTCGCGGCATTCAATCAACGAGAATGTAGACAACGTGAATCACCGACCCGTGATGATTGAGTTCCGGAACGTGTGGAAGCGGTACTCGAATATGTATGTGGTGCGTAATTTTACATTGCAGGTGTTTGAGAATGAGGTGATTGTGATATTGGGACATAATGCCTCGGGTAAGACGACGATCTTGAATATGGCCTGCGGTCGAACATCGCCCAGTTACGGGAGCATCTATTTGCAGGACTATAGTATTACCAGGAATGCAACACGTGCCTATCAGAATGTGGGCACCTCACTGCACAAGCTACCACTATGCAATGAGTTCACTTATGCTGAATATCTGTCCTATTTCTGTAGATTACGTGGTCTAACACTGAGCCAGACCAAATATGATGTCGATTACTATATGCAATGGTTCAATATCCAACATATGAGTCAATTGCGTGTGGGTAAACTATCACCGGGCCAGAGGCGACTGCTCAAGGTGTTGTGCGCATTTGCGGGACGCACTAAAATCGTAATGCTGGATAAACCCATGGAAGGCATCGATTCGCACGTACAACGTTTATTCTTTAACTTTGTTCTTAGAGAGCAGCATTCGCGCACCATATTGATAACGACAAACATTCCCGATGTGGCCAGCAATGTAAGTGATCGTATTGTGCTCCTGGTCAAGGGCAGAGTGTACGCCTTGGGCTCAGAGCGAGTGCTGATAATGCAGAACCTGCCCATGTATCGTTTGGTAAATACTATACATTTTATAATCTTATTTGATCTTACTTTAAAATTTAAATTTTGATTTATATGTATGGCAACATAGATTTGTTATCTTGATCCCAAATGCGATTTCGACAAACTGTGCAATTATTTAGAATATTATATACCGGAAATCCGTCTGGAATTGAGAATGTGTCATTCGGTTATATTTCTTGTAAATGTAATGGATCTGCAGCTCTTGGTGCAATTGACAGAGCGATTGGATAAAGATAAGCGTGATTTAAATGTGGATAGCTATCAGATAATGTCACACAGCATTGAACACATATTGCTCCAAGCAATGGCACATCGCCATCAGAAGGACCTGTATACCTACTATTATCTACACAATGTGACAGAACGGATAACACTTAAGGCAACAATGCGACACTCAAAGAAACGCAAACGGATGTTTGCACTCATAATACGAGTGTTCGATCATCTAGAGATGGTAATACGTAAACGATCACTTATGGATATACGTGCATGGGTTATACCATGGCTAAAGATATTTTTACCCTCTGTACTATGTATCTGGACTATTGCGATAGCAAAATTAGATGACGAACGTCGTATTCTAGATATACGATCCTTTAGCATCAAGCATTTCCAAAATGCCATCACAGTGATCAAGCATAATGCCACACAAAATGAGCTAGTATTAGCTGCACAACGCTGCATTCAAAAAGCATCAGGTGGTGAAGCGGCGATCGAACTGATTGGATCTAATGATATTTCGAATTATAAAAAACAATATTTAGCCGCAAATAATCTACTTACCGATATGAATTTTGCAATAGGCGCTGTGTTCACAGACAAAACCATCGAGGCCATCTTTAACACCAATGTGATGAACTCGGCTCCGACGAGCCTCAATCTGGTTATGAATGCATTGGCAGCGTAAGTTTTCCTTTGATTATTCGATTAATCGATTGTTATTGTACCTACACATTTTGGTATTCACAGCGGCTTTGTTAACCCCAATGCTGCTATTAAAGTAAAATTGGAATTTTTACCCTATGCGACATTACACAGAACCTCGATGAACAGATTCGATTCGTTCTTTACCGACTGGGAATTCTTGGTAATAATAAGTTTCTGTTTTAGTCTCGTTTGGGCTCTGCCACTTCAAAATTTCGGCGTAGGCCGTGAAGCGCCTTACAGTCGCATTGAACTCCTTGCGGGAATGCATTTTATAACATTAACCATTGCCAATTATCTATATGCATTGTCAAAGGTGGCCATAAGTTTGATACCACTGAATGCCTTGTTTATATTATTTAACAAGTATATAACTTTCGAAGCTTATGAAAACTGTGAGTACCTCAAGCCGATAGTTAAAAATAGAAATAAAATAAATAAAACAATATATGTTTATATTAATTCATTTAAAAACTTATGTTCAAAACCGATAACCGATTAAAAACTTGACCGCTTTATTTATTGTTGATGCACCTTTTGGTATGTCAAGCAAAATTTTCATTCACAATTTAATCTTTAAAATTATATTAATACATATTCTATATATAACATAAAATATATATTTTTTTAAGAATGTATTAACTTTGTTAATTTATTGCTCTCAATTCTATTCTAGATATATTTATGTATGTTATTATAGTTACCGCTCTATACGTCCTATCGATTGATATCTTTATAGCCTATTGGATAACGGAACTACGTATTGGCTACGTTTTAATAATTCAGATATTTTCAATGGGCATTGTCATCTATATAGCAATACGCGAAATGTATGATACACAATATGATAATCGAATTCTGACATTTCATCCATTTTATTCAATGATATACAATCTAGTAAATGCTTTGAATAGAACAAACACAATGACTGTGTGTAGAGATAAGGAAACTTATGAAACCAGCGTCTTCTTGGAAGAATGCCAGGAAAAACCAAATTGTTGTGGTAAATATATATTTTTCAGCATCTGTATCCATGTTTCATGTATTTTTTCCTTAAAAAAATCTGTTCTTTTAATTCTAGATTCGTACAGGAGGGATGATTATTTTTTATTTGACACTATGTGGGTATCTTATCTAATTACGTTTCTTATCTGGTTATTTTTTTACGTTCGTTTGCGTTCTAAGTATGTTCCATTCAAGAAACACAATGTTAAGGATAGTTTCGTCAGAGACGGCAAGTAAGTATATCGTATAGGGAAGGTGAATTGTTTCTACACTCTATACCTTTGAAACAGCCCTGATAGTCGTTTTGACCAAAGAGTGCTTCATTTTGGTAATAAAAATGATAGAGACAAGACATGGATCAATGAGAAGACTCGCGTACGTACACAGGAGTGTTCTATGATCAGATCCAAGGCGTTAAATGTTGAGAATCTGGGAGTCTACCTTGACACAAAAGTGATCATAAATCACATCAATTTTACGATGGAACGGTATGAATATTATGAATATATGCATACGGCACATGGATATTTTTACTATGTGCATTGTATACATATATTGAAAAAGATTTGACCTACCTAATATAGTTGTAATTGATACTATGATACTAGTAACAATAATGAACTTGACCGTAAAAATATCCATATGCAATAATTTTGATATAATTATATTGTTTGATTAATATCCATAGTTCTCAAAGCATATCGGTGGTTGGATTCAATGGCATAGGCAAATCGGTGTTGATCAAAGCATTATTAGGTATAACGCCACAGAGTACGGGGTCTGTCAGTAGTTTTGGTGAACAGTCCTATCAGTGCAGATTGCTGGGTGACTTTGAGAATGTCGGATATTGTTCACAATTGATGAGAATCGATGACGCACTTACGATATTCGAGGTTATACACATGGTTCTCATAATACGCGGTGGGAAAAAGACATACGCATCGGCTGAGGCGCGTAGTTTATTAAGAATATTTGACCTGTACGATAGTCGATTTCATTTAATAAGTTACTGTACTCAAGGTATATTGAAGCGTTTGAGTATTGCCATCTCATTGATTGGGAATAACGAACTAATACTAATGGATGATCCATTTTCATATTTGGATGTTAGCAGCTGGCGTAATACACATGCTTTGATTGAATCAGAATGTAGTTTAGGTAAAGCCATACTATATACAACACCGGATCCCATATACACAGATCTTGCTAATCGAACGGCTCTGCTGGATACCACGAGTCTACGTATAATTGGAGACCGACAGGAACTACTGTTAAATCGATACAAAGGGTTCATTGTGATCGAAACACGTATCAAACTTGACGAGTTCCGGCATCGTATGAAATCGGCTGAATATAATGAAAATGATAGCTCATCATTTTGGCATGATGAGTATCAGCAAGTTTACTCGCAAGTCTGTTCGATAGTTGAGAATGCATTTCCACATGCCATTATTAAGTGAGTGATTTGTGTCTGATGTCTCTGCATTCTTTCCAACTCTGTCAACCTTCCTCCCACCCTATCTCTAATTTTCTATAATATATTTTTTTCAGAAACTCATCCAATAAACTAGTATGCTTTTGGGTCTCATCGCAAACGTATACCATGTCTTACGTATTAGAAAAGCTACACAATAATAAAAGTATCTTCTATTGGTTTTCAGTATCTTTTCCATCTCAAGCGGCAATACTAATTAACGAAATGGAAGCGCCCAAAAGAGTTTTGGATATGAGCGACGATGACGACTTCGAGTTCTAGATATCTCACAGGGTATTCAAATGCAATTGATGTTCAAAGAGAGAGAGAGAGTAGCAATTTAGGCGATCATTTTTAAAATAATGCAGGGCCCAACAAAAAATAAAAAATACAACTAGATGACAGGGCAATGTACCATAGAATTGTATTCATTGAGAAGATGAAATACTCTAGAATTGGCACAATTCTATGGTTCATAATTCGTAATTTTATAATGAATGATAGATTGCACAAACACGTAAATAATAATAAAAAAAATAATAGCATAATTTTAATTACATTTCGTTTCCATCTTCTAAAGGGTATTATCAATGCGACACATCAAATTTGTAGTCTCATTTCAATTTCTCATTTTTTATATATGGTACACAAATATTTCCTTGTTTTTCGTTTGGTCTAGGGTCTCTAGCTATGTGCAATGTGCGAGTTGCCGTTAAAAAAATAACCAAATGCAAATAAATTCGTTTTTGTTGATTTGCAAAAAATAAAAAAAAAATAAAAATAAAAATAAAAGAATATTTATAAATAGGATCGAGGCCCAGAGCGAATGCAGATACACGTACTCCCTGTACTGAGAGCAGGGCGACAGCATCTCCTACCATCACAGCCCATCCATTCGACCATCTCTCTTGCTCTATCTCTCTGCAATGGTTGCTGTCTCTGTCAGTCTATGCATATGCATATAAATTATTTTCATCTGGGAATATATATATATATATTTATTTTTATTTTTTTTTTTTTTTTTTTTTTGTGGCCTATGAGCACAAATTACAAATTAGTCTGTGCGAAAAGGTTGAATAAACGATTTGGTTTTTGCTGTTGGCCCATAGAGAATTTATTCAACAGGATAAATATGTTGCTCAGCCCAACAGCAACAGCAACAGCAACAGCAGCAACAGCAGCAACAACAACACGAACAACAGCAACGAATACGAAGAGCACGACGAGCAGAAGAGGCACAGCAACAACAACTGGAGAAACAAGAGCAGCAGCAGCACCAACAAGAGCAACAACATCGAGAACAACAACAATAAACCGTGTCATTTGGTTAGCAATTTTATTTGTCATATTATTATTGCCATTGGGCACACACGAGGCAAAGAACCGGGGCGACCTGTGCCAAGGGTCAGACGATGATGCGGCTGATTGTGGCCAATCCCCTGAAGCATTGCCGCAGCCAAATCGCAGGCTAGCCACGGCCAAGCGGGTTGCCAACCGTAAATTTAAATTTCATAAAATACAGCGCCTGGACGAGAACGGGGATGATGACAATGAGAATGAGGATGGTAATGAGAATGCGTCCGAGGACATGTTGGTTGACAACAATGATGATGTTGATGATGAGGATACATCCAACAAGGCGGAAGAACTAGTGTCCAACGAAAACGATGACAATGATGAGGCCGATGAGGAGGACAACGATGGTAATGGTAATGATAACGACGACGACGACGATAACGATAACGACAACGATAACGATGACGATAACGATAACGACAATGATGTCGATAACACTAATGATGATGATAATAATGAAGATACAGAGCCCAATTTACTTAGCCGCATTCTAGCCATATTCATCAGCGATGACACCGACAGCCCCAAATCGAAAACCAAACATCGAGAGCATAAAAAAGAGAAACAGCGCCCCGAAGAGAGCCTCATGCCAAGTGCCATCACATGGCTCAAGCGTTTGCTCATGCCACAAGACGACGCCACGGCACAGGTCACAAAGAAGGCGACTCGCAAGGAGAAACAGCAGGCGGTAAACTCAGCGGATATTGATTGGTTCACCTATCTGAAACGTTGGCCATTCAACGCCATATTTCCGGAGGTGCCACACCGTACGGGGCGCAGCAAGACGCGCGATGTCGCCGCACCCAGCAAAACCAAAGGCAGCAGCGGCAGCGCCAAACGACAGCAGCAGCAGCAGCATGTTGATGCTGAAGCTTCTGCTGCTGCTGCTGCCGCTGCCCGACGCCAGAGCGAAGAGTACATGGAACTGCTCATCCACTCGCTGCCAGCCTTCTTTGGGAATGTGTCGCAGGTGAAGAGCGGCGAGTGCCATCAGCAGCTGGAGCTGTTGCATCAACAGTTGCGCATGCACAAACTATGGACGCTGCAGAGTAAGTGACACCGCACACTACACACTCTTTCCTTCTTTTTATATGTAATACCATTTGTGTAGTGCTTGATGCCACTGGCAAAATCGGCGCCGGACTGTTGCGCGGTAACATCAATCAGCTGGGCGACTTCGAGCAGTGCATCCAGGTGTCCACGGCCATTAAAGGCACCAAGACAAAGACTGCTGGCGGCAAAGCAAAACGTTTGCTTGGCAAATACTGTCTGGCTCAGATCGAGATGCGAGCCACGAAGACGGATCTGCGGGAGCCGTTGCATTTGCTGCAGGGTCGCACCCTATGGTATGCACATCTGAAAAATGTAAGTGTATATGATAGTGTTATGTCTGGTATAACAAATTCAATTTGATGCACACAGGCCATGCACTTTGCCCCGCGCTACAGCATCGCCAATTGGGGCATCTGTTTGCCGAATGCGTGCTCCGCCAATGTGGTGCACAGCATCATCGAGACGAGCCTGCGTCCGTATAACAATACGGGTCTGCAGTTTCACATTGATGTCAGGGACGAGCACTGTGCAACAAGGCAGCGCAAGAGCTTCATGAAGCTCATGTCCAGGGATAACAATCTCGCGCTGGGCATGTGAGTATATATAGCCCATTAACTATATATACCGTTCTATATATATATATACATATATTCATATGAACTATATATATCTGTACAGATTTATCATTGTCTGCCTAGCCGGCACTTGCATGTTATCGCTGCTTTGGCAGAATTGGCACTGGTTGAGCGCCAAGCTACTGCCGCCGGTCAACACTGAGATCGACACAACGGAGCCGGAACGCACGGAGCAAGTGCAGGACGCAGAACCAGAAGGAGACGCTGCAGCAGAACCAACAGAGCAACCGCAGCCGGCTTTACATATGAAAATTTTGAATGCATTTTCGCCACAACGCACTTGGGAATCACTGATCGCACTGGAGGGCGCCGATCTTGAGTTTCCGCTCGTGCATCTATTGAAGATATTAGCCACCTTCATGATCTATGTGCAGTTGAAATATATTATGGCTGGCCATTTGCCCATAACCAATCGGGATGCATTCGTTGGAACCGTCAATGGCAACTGGAGTCTTATCTACCGTTTGCCCCTACTCTATGGCGATCTGTTGCTGCTGCTCAGCGGCTTCCTGGTGGCCCATAAGCTATCGCTGCAACTGGAGACCACTTGCCGGCTTAGTTTTCTCCGCAATGTGGCCTCAAAGGCGGCACGCTATGTACCCAGTGTATTGGCTGTACTCGGCTTTCAGACCTGGATACTGCCCCATTTGGGTACGGGCCCCCTCTGGCAGCTGCTGGTCGGTGAGAATGCACGGCTCTGCGAGGAGAATATGTGGCGCAGTGCATTGAGCGTACAGAATACAGCGGATCTGGAAGAGATGGTAAACCAGTTTTATCTTACCTTATATTTAAAGCGGTCTTTGGTCATATAAATGTTGACCCATTGAAGTTATTTAAAGATAGGCGGGATTCGGTACTAAGTATAGAACAGCTAGGTAAATCTAGACTGCAATTGGTAAAATCTTATAATTAACTTAAGTTAATTAAGTACGGGTTGTTTTAGCTCAAATAGATCTAATAGTACTATACCATATAACACCTTTTGGAAGTTTTTAAACGAAGTTTGTTATAGGCCTTATAGGCCAACACATCATTGTGAAAGTAAATCTCTTATATTATATAGAATTATTAGATCCTGTTTCTATTATAGTTATCATAATTATCTATAACGATAACTCTATATACAGAAAAATATAAATTCTCCAAGAGATCTTAAAGACCCCCAATAGTAGTACTATACCTATAACACATTTTAGGAGTTTTTCAACTTTGTCTCTTATAGGCTTTATAAGGCAGCCTTTTTATAAAAGTGAAATCTTCTAGATGGTATAGCATCTTTTGAACCAGATTTTATTATAATTCTGTCATAATTATGCTCAACAGTGCTCTCCAATAACGCTGCAACTGTCGCTGGATGTGCAGCTGTACTTTTTGGGCGCGCTTGTGGTTTGGCTGTACTTTACAGATCCGGAAGCGGGTTTCTATCTATGCGGCGCCTTCCATGCCATCTCTGTTGCGGCACGTTACGCGCGTACCCAGCGGGAACACTTGGCACCATCGCTATTTCATGGTATACAGTGAGTACAAATGAAATCCTTCTGCCTACATCTATCTCGTTCTTATTGACATCTCTCTCGTTTGATCTCTTTTCTTTTTGCTCTTGGTCGGATTCTTTGCAGCGTGAGCAAGTTCTATCGCACTGGCAATCTTCTATACGCATCGCCCATTACACGAGCCACCGCCTATCTGCTTGGCATTGGCGCTGGCCTGCTATATCGAAGCGAATCGGGCAGCTTTAACATGGAAACACGGTACAAGCGCACCGGTTGGCTACTCTCTGTCTTGGCAATTGTCTGGTGCTTTTGGTCACCGGCGGATGGCATGCACAGTGGTTACGTTTATAAGTCAGCCGATGCTGCTGCATATTTGGCCTGGAGTCCAATTGTACTGGGTCTGGGCGTCAGCTGGTGTGTGCTTATGGCCCCCTGGGATAATGGCACCATGGCGCGTTATCCCCTGGTGGCACGCGTTGTGTTATGTCTCTCGAGGCTGGAGGTGCCGCTGCAATTGGCCAGTTATGTGGTGGTGCTATGGAACACAGCCAGCGTCAAGGAGCCGCAACAATTTCAGTTAGCAGATCTAGTAAGTACAAACATTACAGAATACATAGAATATATAGATATCGATATTTACTGTTCCATTTGATAGCTAAGCATCCAGGAAGTATTGTGCATTGTTGGCTTTGCCATTATCGTTGCCTTTCTAATTGATTCGCCGGCCCAGGAGCTGGGCCTAATGCTACTCGATATCAACTTTAGTGATCCGCTGCTGCCATCCAATGCCAAAGAGGAGCCAAGTGCGGCTGCAACTGATGAAAGCACCGAGGAGCTCAAATCCGATTCACCCGAGCCTGTTGATTCAATATGGTCTTCTGATGAGGATGAAAAGTCCTCGAAGTGAAATCGAAATTGCAAAACTGTTTCATTAGCAAAAACTAAAGGTTGACAAGAAGTTTTCAAGACTGTTGAATCGTACTATATACGATAATACCATATACCATATACCATATACCATAAACCATACATACATATATCTATAAATATTATGATTTGTTCAATACAGGAATTAAATGCATGTTTCTATACGTATATCAAAGGTGCATTCATTGCAAATGGAAAAATTTGTTACAATGTATAAAAATTCCAATAGATATCTCTCTGCATAAATATATATCTATATAATATTCTCACAAATATTAGTATATACAGTCTAAATCTTGTTGCTTTCGTTGAATGAATGATAAACTCTTCATGTTTTATTGTACATTGTATAAATCGCAATATTAGTGCAATACTTCATAAAAATATTTCAACTCGTATTGCTGCTGCGCAGCAGTTGACTACTAAAATATAATAATCACACCTAAATCTATTAGTCTTTGGCACAAGCCTTACATCGGCTCTGGCGGGTACGGTTGCTTTTGCTCTCACAGTTTGCGGTTCCAGTTCAAGTTGCAATTGCAGTTGCTGTGCCGTGCCGTGCTTGCAACTCCAACTGCATCATGGTAATGGTTAATAGCGTATATGCGATGATATTAGGCTTTAGCCTTCAGTTTGCGCTGGCGCAATTTCTGAGCATCGGGGCTCTTGCCAACGGCTTTCTCCAGAAGCATATCATCGTCCGTATTATCGCCAATGTCACCAATATCGGCAATATCGTATTTCTCATCCGGATACGTTGATTCGTCCTCATCGCGAAGACTCGATGTGCTGGATAATATCACACTGCTGGCCTTGTGCTGCAGCTGGTTCGTGAATCGGGCGTATCGGGTTTGTAGCTTGTGGATCCAACTGGCATCGGACCAGTGGTACCAGCTGAGCAGAAAAACGACCAATATAAAGAATAGATTGGTGCTAATAGCTGAAAAGGTAGTAACATTGCAAATTGCAATCGATTTAGTTTATAATGTTCAGAAATAATCAGTAACTGATAACTGAATCATTTCGCCAGTTAATCAATTAATCAATTTGGAAACAGAACTTACCCACAATAGCGGAGAGTACGGGCCAATTAAACATGATATAACGTAGACCCGTAAAATCGGCTTCAATATGCAGCGTTACGGTATAGAATTGTATCTTTTGTGACTGTATCTCGACATAGACATCTGTTATGGGATGTTGTCGCTCCTCCAGATATCGTGATATAATCTCAACCGGCACCTTCTGGAACTCCTCCTTCCAGCCGAGCACATAGAGCGGACTGAATGCCCATGTCGATATCATGCGTATCAATGGCGAACGATAGCGCATCATGGCCGAACGACAGGAATGACTACGCAGCATCGAATCATAGTCACGCATCTCAGCGCACACCATGAACATGCCCAGCTCCAGATTTTGTGGTGATTCCGGCATATCAATGTTGACAATCACCTTGTACGCCTGTCCCACCATCAACAATTGTTGCTTCTTCGTCAGCGACACGTGAGCATGGGGAAAGGTACAGGGTGTGCTTGTCTCCAGGCAGGTTCTGTAACACAAACGATCGAACGAGCATTAGATTGAACTATTCTCCTTTAACTATAATACAATTACATACTTGAACTGCATGTGCACGGGCCGTGTATGAGAAAGGGGCGGCATGTAGACATAGTAGAAGGCGGCGTATAGGAATACGGCTAGCCAAATGATGAGGACAACAGCAAAGGCGATTAGTCCCAGTCGTAGTATCAGTTCACGCAGTGTGTCAACCTTCTCATCGGCTTTGGTACGAAAACGATCGTACACATTTAGGCTAAGATTTACGGCTGGACGCACAAAAAAGCGACGGCCCAGTCCAAGCGGATCAAAGCAAAATATAATGAAACGTAGCAGAAAATTCATGTCGGTTTGTCTGCGATTACGATTAATATCAAACTGAGCTCTGACTATTAAATACACCACATCTATACATACTAAACAAAATTGAAATTCGATTTATGCTTATCACCGATAATGGTTATTGCCGGATTTGCATGGTATCAAGTTCAAACTTTGAACGGCCGCGGACAGCAATCATTATCAGTTGTGCGACTGTGTGTTAACAACTCGTATTAGACTTTAATCAATTTTGGTAGACGCACTGCAACACACTGAATCATCAGAGCAACCACTGTTTGCTGTTATCACCAGTCACTGATAAATACAACCATAAAAAATATAATGCTCATCACTAGCAAATCGCGCTGCTGCAGTTCTACAGTCACGCGATATTTGTATCGATAATCACTTGCAAATGGCGCTGCTGCTGTTCTGCAGTCACGCGATACTTGTATCGATAGCTGCTGTTCTTCAAAGATTGTTCTCACTTGCTGCTCCGAAGAGCACAAACAATACGTTATCGATACCAAATTCGATAGGTACTCAGCTGACACTGGCACAGTGCTGCCGCATAACATAACAAAAATATAAATAAAAATGAACAGAAGAATAACGCCGCGCATTTTCGATGCATTTGTGAAAGTATGTTTAATTGAATATTGATGATTATATTATTGATGATTATAAAATCAAACGTTAATACAGCAACATACAGCACGTTCGTGTGCCACAGAAGCACAGGCACGGCCAAAAAAAAGTCCTGTTGTGGTTGGTCTTACACAACCGCCGCGTCCAGAAAATGTGAACATCGATTATATTGGTCCGCCGGATGCCAAGTCGAATCTGCGACCGTATATACGACACTACAATGACAACGAAACGGAATTGGCCAAGAAATTGCGTCTCATGCGGATCGAAGTCGAAAACTGGAACATGGATTTCTGGACGAAGCACAACAAGCGTTTCTATGAGGTATAAGGTATTTCTATAGTCGCTACAATTCATATCGCATATGGATTAATCAAATGCATTCGACCGGTCGAAGAAGGCATGGCATATTCTAAAGCATATACCTCCCAAGTCAAGTGCGTTTGACCATCGACCTGTTTGTCTGTTTGAATACCATAATCTAAACAATTAGAAGAGCTAGAAGCATCAAGTTCAGTACACGCGATGCTCTACCTCTCATCTTTAACGCTATCGCTATCGCTATCACCATCACTATCTCCCTCTCTTCCTATCCCTATCTCTTTCAATTTCGCTTCCTTACTCTCTTACTATGTTCCTCTTTCATTTTGATTCATGCGATTGCTTGTCTTGCAGGAAAAAGAGGATTTCATACGCATGAACAAAGTGAATGGATCCGACGAGCTGAGTGCCGATCAAATGAGCATATTTTATAAATCATTCTTGGATAAAAATCGGCGCATGCATCTTATGTACAATATCTCTTGGTATTTGAAAAACTTGGATATGCTTTCCCTAGCATTCGCCGTCCAATTACAGAAGATCTACGGCAGACTGAGAAGAAAATCGTAGCAAATATATAGTGTTTAATAGAACAAAAAAAATAACAAAAAAGAAAATTGAAAAAAATATTAATAAAAATACCAAAAAAATAAGATTTTTGAAATTGTTTACATTTAATTAAAAGTTAGATATACACTTTCTCGATAATTATGATAATATTTTAAAATAGAAAATGAAATTAAGTTAAAAAAAAAATAAAATAAAAATACATTCAAACTGGATGTAAATAAAATACATTTACTACATGGGGAAGAGATTTTGTTTAGCTTTACATGCTTCTGTTTCTATTATACAATCTCGTAATAACTAAAAAAAAATACAGATACACATATATATTTATATATATACCAATACATATATATATATATTTATATGTGATATATTTATATATGAAATAAACAAAAACGAAGGCACACCCAGGTCCG
>JBANCZ010002693.1:0-14857 GCA_037040025.1 Sphaerogastrella javana
AAACAACGAATAGTCGCAGAGAGCATACAGACTGAGGAAGACAGGAAAAAAACACGAATTCTTTTTGTAAATAAGCATGGACTGTGGGTGTGTGGGTGTGTGGGTGTGGCAATTGCGCCTGTCTGGCATCGCATACGTCACGTAGTACAGTTGCCGCAACTAAAACTTCATCAATTTGCTGCACAACTTTTCGCAGCATGTGTGACTTCAAAAGGGGGCGTGGCTGGAGATGGGGCGGGGGCGCGGGTGTGCGCGTATTGCATACGCAGTTGTGAGCACCCTGTAAACGAAATTATATATACATTTATGTATCATATGACCAACTGTGTAGTCGGTCCATTGCATTAATGCAATGAGCTTTATTTATGATTAATTACAGCATTTAAAAGCGCATAAATATGCATTGCAAATTTGATTAACAAAAATTAATTAAATACGTCACACAGTGTGTGACTGAGTATATAATAAATACATTTTCATTTTCATTAAACAATTTGCTGTATTGATTTTTAAATCGGATGACATTAATGCATATATAATCAATTCTATATACGTTTCATGCACTTGCAATTTAAAATTATACCGCAAAATAGTAAAAAAATGCGAAGTTTTCGTACCACTGTTCCAATGTATCAGATGAGCAAAGATCTTTTTGTTCCACTGTATTAGCTCGATTCAAAAGCTCTAGGCAAACTAAAACACAGGGTCTGAAAGCGTTACGGGTTTAAGAGGAAATAGTTAATTAAAATACAGGTTTTTAATTTATTAATTTAAACACAATTTGTGATACAACAGTTATATTATAAGAGAAAATACCGTATAGAGCACAGTTATACATACAAAAAATTAAAGCTATCTAAGATTTATCATTGCTGTAATCGGTGACCACATATGCTCCATCATCCTCGCGATAGCCGAGACCATTGTAAACGACAAATGTCCAGTAATACAGGGTGTCCCCTACCTTTAGCTCAGTTTCACGGTCACGGAATGTCCAACGTCCCCGTTTGGCCGTTGGTATATCACGTGCCCATCTGCCAGCCTCTAATCCATCAAAATCCTCATTCAGTTTGCCGTGAAAGGCAAACAACGAAATGCCCTCCTCGTGTGGTATGGACACCTCAAATCCTTTGGGATAGAATACACGCACTTGCGCCTTTGGCACCTCGTATCCACAGCCAAACACCACCAAAGTGGCCAAGCCCCAGAAACAGTTCAGTGCCCAACGCATACCGTACTTCTATTCCGTTGAGAACGCGGTTGTTAAATGCTTAAATCCAAGCGACTCTACACTTGTTTTATACGAGTTTCTGAGCTAAACTGGATCAAGTTTGTCTTATCAAATACAATACAGAAACCAAAATAAGAACAGCTGATAACAGCGTGAACAATTGTGACTTAGTATTTCATATATTTTTCGCTGTTTGTATGATACAAATGTTTGCGCAGCAATTTGAAGATTTTTGCTAAACATTTATCAATTAATTGCTGCTAAATTGCATGCGAATCTCCTGTAATTTTACTGTGCTTTAAAGACTATAATTTAATTTCGCATGATGTCATATTATATTAACGATTTGAAAAGCAATTAAATTTTTTAATGATTTGTTGATGACTTTTTGTATAGATCACATAAAAACAAAATGATATGCAGGAAAACCCTTACCTTTTTTCACTGTGATTTTTTCACTGAATTTTACAACACTGGCGATTGCCACTTGCAAATAGATGGCAACGCTGCTTGCTCAATAGTTTTTGAAATCATTTGCTATTTTAAATGTATAATTTGTAAATCACTTTATTGAATTCATTTTCATTTTAAGGATGATACTGTCCATCATCGATGTCGCTGTGCTGCGACTGCGCCGCCAGTGCCAAGCGTTGCGCCTCCTGCTGTCTGCCAATAGCCGCATGTTCCGCTGCGATCCGCTCAAAGGCGTTCAAGTGCTTCTGTGTGGCATGGATAACCGCTGCGCTGCCATGTGGAGCATGAACCTCTGCCTGTAATGGAATTAATAAATATAGGTTGATTAGGCATCAATTGATTTACCTAATTGCTAAATTGTTGTTAACAGTGAGTGAATTATTCTTAAATTGTATAAGGTCTTACATACTAATTATTTTATTTTGTTTTTCTTTTTCCACATATATTTTTGATCTGGAAGAGATGCTATATCCTTCTATCTGTCAGTCTGTCACACTGTCTTTCTGTATAGACATCGTTTTATTGGCAATATCTGAGGCACAGAACTTCTTGGTGCTGCTGCTGAGCAATATATCGATGTCGGATAACGATACAGACCGATAATAGACAGACAGGCAGTGTACTGTCCAGAAAGTACTGTAATGTTTCGAAAGACCAGTGTCGGGCACTGACCCTACTGTTGGATATTTTGCTTAAACTATATTTAGATGTTACACCTATAATGAAGTCTCTATAGCCGGTAAGTCTAAATAAATTTAAATTGAAAACAGAATTCACCATTTGCTAGAATTGACGTCACAATAAACTGTTAGATCGTTGACTAATTCATTTGAATTTATTCAAATGTTTTCAGGCCAATCTAACCGCTACTCACCACTTGGCCAGGTGTATGGCTGGCGTGCTCTTGTGCAATACGATTGTAGGCAGCCAAATGCTGGCGCTTGGCTGCTTTGACGGCGGCGCTGTCTTCGAGCTGATGACTCAGCTGCGGATGGAAGCCATGCTCATCGGCTACGTACTGCACGGTGCGTACTTGATTCTTGGGATCCACATAGGAGAAGGCACCGCGAATGACGCCCGAGCCATCGGATACTTCAGTATGCTGGCGATCTACATGACCAGGTGCACGGCCAGCCTGATAGCTGAACACATAGGGGCTGGCAGGTGCATGGGGCTCCGGTGTGGTGGGCACCCTCAGGTGCGACACATCCGCCCGCACAATGGCCAATGCACATACGACCTTGCGAACAATAAGAAAACGAGAAATTTAGTTATGATTTGCCGCCCAAAATGGTCAATGTAATCCATAGCTCACCAAGATCAATAACTGCTGCATGCTTTAAGTGAGTGTGTTTACGTTTAGCTACAGTGGGAAACTGAATACCTTTGGCAAAATTTCGTTGAAGTCACCCCGAAATATAAAAAACAAAACCCAAGAAACTGGTATTAGTTGAAGCTTTAGCTTTTCTGATTCGCGTTTAAAGCGAGCTTTAGTGTCGAAACTTGTTTTATGTTTTTGCTTCGTTTCGCTTCGCTTCATGTATTTCAATTGTATTTGTTGTTGTTTGATTTTTGCATTTGTAAACAAGACATTTCAACATTAAAATTGAATTAAAATTTATTTAATAGTAATATACTTGATAAGCTACTTTTGCTGCTTATTATACTTAGACAATGTTATGTTATTCTGAAATCTTTGATCACATCTTGAAATTCACAAGCTCAAGTGCACAAGCACAAGGGAATTGTATGGAAATTATGCATTTTATTGATACCCTATAAAAATACTTACAATTTATTTATATATATTTTAGAGGTATTTAATTTGTATTAATTTTAATTACGTATATTATACTAATCAGTATCCTATGTAATATTTAACGTTTATACTATATAGTCATTACTTTAAATAATCAGCGTAATATTAATATAATGTAGTATTTGTATTTGAGTTAGACACGAATCAAAGCCGGAAGAGAGCTTGGCATTCAGTAAAAAGTTCTTCCGTATTCAAATATTTATATAGCTATTAATAAGATTCTAAAGTATTTAAAATATTAAAAATAATTGATTGTTGATATACGTATATTATTACTCTTAGTTCATGCTTAACTATGTTTAACTATATTTAGAATCCTGCTTCTTCATTATACTTTATCCATTCTCTCTTTTAAATGTTTATATTTTTAATTGGACATTTTCCTATTAAAATGTCAAATTTTCAAACGAGTTAATGAATAAATATTATAATTTCTTCGCTTACAAATTTATTGAAATTAAATTAAATTTAATTCATACATTTGACCAATCTTAATTTCAAATTTAACAGGCATAAAGGAATTTTCAGATAGGAACTATAGCTAATAATATAAATACAAATAATGATACAAACAAATCCATATCACACAAGCCGGATCGCTTGCTTTAACAAATCTAACAAGCATATACAAACAATTATATACACAGTTATATACATATAAAGAGTATAACAAACGTAGTGTAATCCTAGGCAACACTGTTGATCGTTTGGGTTATCCAGGCATTATGAGCTGTGACGTAAGTGTAAACGCCCGGATACTGTGCATTGGCGCAGCCCAGGCCCCAGGAGACTATGCCGAGCAGTTTGAAACGCCCGGCAACAGTAGTGATGAGTGGTCCTCCCGAATCACCCATGCAGCTATCACGATCGCCCAGACCAGTCTTGCTGCCGGCACAGAACATGGTATTGGTGACGGTTCCGGCACCAAAATAGTTTTGCGCGCAGGCCTGATGATTCAGTTGAACGATGGCGGTGTAGTGTAGACGTGGTGCTGTTGCTACCTGTTCCACTGAGGTAGAACCCCATCCGCTGACAAAGAGTTGTGCCTGAGCAGGCACAGCATCCGTGGGCATAACGATGGCAATTGGTTGTTTGGTGCGATCGTAGACGAGTGGCTTCTGCAGCTGCACCAAGGCAATGTCGTTGTTCATGTGCGTCGGCATATTAAACTGAAAGTGGGGTATAATCCTGCGCACACGGATAAAGCTGCCGCCGCTGGACCACATCGTTGAGCCAGCACGTACACCATAGAGCTGCGGTTCGTCTGCCTTGAGGACACAGTGGGCTGCGGTGAGTATAAAGTTTGGTGCAACGATGGTGCCGCCACAAACATGACGCATGTCCAATTGCAGCGAGACCTGGTGCGGAAAATGCGTGATGTTTGTCTCCCAACCGCCCACAATGCGACCATCCTGTGGTCCTGGGCTGAGCTCTTGCGCAGCAACGACAGCAAGCAGTAGAGCAGCTAGCAATAGTTCTAGAGACTTGCCGACCATTTTGTAATACGATAAACTTCACACTTTAGCAGCTGCTTTTATAGCCAAGCGAAGCGGATCGGATCGCATATCTCTTGGGCTTATCGGATTGTTTGCCCAAACGTCAAGGGAGGTAGGGCGACCTTAGCCGAGGTTATGGCTTGGTATTTATGAATATATATGAGTGGATTGTGTTGATGTGGATGTCGAAATCATAGGCGCTAACTAATGTCTAGGTTTTTGCTCTTCCAATCATCTCTCCATGGCCGTCACCTGCTCCTTGAGGTAATCCAAATGATTCACGCTGTCTTGCATCACATCATATTGATATCCCACATGTTGCAGTATGAGCGTCATTTTCTGCAGGTTCTGATTGCTGTAATCGGAGACTACATCTACTTGTGTAAAGTTCTTCAGTGTCTGATGCATAATCTAAACGATATAATTTATTTAATTATGCTTTTAATGCACTTTTTGTCTTTGTTTACCTCGTTGGATTTGGAGCCACGCACCACTTGCCTGGCAACAGAGCCCAAATTATTTACGTTGACACCAACACGATCGCAAAGACGCTTCTTGGAGTCATCGAATAGATGCCGTGCACTTGAACTCGATGCTGATGCCATTTTATTATATATTAAATATTTATTTGCAAATTTTCACAGACTGTGTGTGTGTAAACAATGCGAAAGGCCAATGTGAATGGATGGCAACGCTGTACCGTAGCAGCTAGCTTGCGCGCATATGCAAACTGGCGTTGCCACATTTTTTCAACGGTGTTTAGCAACACTGGCGGCATTCACTAAAATTTGAATTGAATTGTGTATTCAGACATGTAAAAAATGTTTTATTTATTATTAATAAGCATATATATTTGATTATCACAGTTAATTAGTATTTGCTGCTAGCCGTAATATCTGCGCCGATGTCTAAAACAATGATTAACATTGGGCTTTACACCCTGACAGCGATTATTCCATGCCACCCAAGCTGAAAATCCTTGCTGCTTGCGTATGTATTTTGCACAGGCAATGGAATACCTGATGTCATCGCTGAGCAAGAGTCTACAGGGTAAACGGCACAAATCTGTGGACGGCCGTCCATCTGCCGGCTTACACCAGTAACGATCATTGATTTGAAACAGTCCCCAGTCCACTGAGCCATCCGCATTTGATGGATTTATTGCCTTGGTATCAAACGAGCTCTCGCCTTCAACCAGGCACATCCAATCCGGCAGCTCACCATACGGCACACCATAACGATACAATTTACGCGCCAGACTACACCGTCCAACCTGCCGTGCACTAATCGAAACGTAGAACAAGGGCACCAATAGCAAAATCCGCAACGCTCGCAGCATCTTAGCCAAATGTGGACTTTTGGAAGTGTTAGAGCCGGCTTTTATAGTCAATTCAGTATAGCGGCGCAGTTGAATTCTTTTTAGATTTTTTTTTTATTTTACAAGCATTCACTTCAACGGCTTTCAAGTAGGCTCACACTTGAGCATAAATCAAGCACACTGGCCAACAAAACTGTGTTAGCTTCTTACTGCTTTATTTATGGGATGCTGTAAGGCAAATATGCCAGAATTGTGTTCATTTGTGTTATTAATTAAAGCTTTCAATGCTTTCGATTTGTATGGCCAATCAGCCAGCTTGGCCGTGCTTGATATATGGAGTGGGAAATGCTCGACATTTGGCTAAAACTCAGAATGATGAACCCACTCAGTTTCACTTTCAAAAACCGCCAAAGAAACTTTTGTAAACTTACCATTGTATACCCTGTAATTACTATACCAAACTAAATCGATATAAATTATAAATTAAATAAACTCCGCCGTACTTTATGTATAACAAAAATACATTTTTACACATTTTGAAAAATTCCGGACAAGAATATTGTTCGAAATTGAATAATTTCAGATCTGAATGGGTTTTATAGCTCATTATTAACAGGGTATTCATGTCATGTCTAATTTATTATTTCTTATTTTGTTTTTTGAGGTATTATTTAACAGGCGGAGAGGCCTCTTGAAAGTTGTCGGCGCCGCGTGCGCTCCAAATGTGGACCCCACTCAGCAGATAAAACAATCGTAAATGTCATTCAACTTGGTAACTAGTTCTCGAGCATGATAATTGTATTCAAATGGTATAAAAATATGTGCATTAATACATAGATTCACTTAGTCTAATATACTTCTGGCAACTGCTGTTGCAGCGTCTTGGGATCCTGCTCTGTGGGTAACTGGTAGCCCGTTTTAGGCAAATACTGACGTTTTCTGGATAGCGGACGGAGCACAATGTGTGCGACGCAGGTGCAGATGGCAGCCACAGCAAAGTACTTGAAGCTTTCGCGTCCACCGAGACGCTTGAACATAATGCCACCGACAAGCGAGCCAATGGAAAAGCCCAGACCATCATCCATTCCCGCCATGAGTCCCTGCACTGTGGCCGAGGTGCCTGGAGGCGCCACAGCGGAGGCGTAGGCAACAATGCAGGTGTAGCAGAGCGCGTATGTAATGCCTTGGAAGAATAGTTCGACGCCTACAAGATACCATGGATTGGGTATCCAAGAGATCAGGGACAAACGCACAGCATAGAAGAAGAAGCACATGCTCATGCAGTGCACATAGCCGAGCTTTTTAATGATCTTCCCGCTGTAGAAAAAGAAGGGCACCTCTCCGGCCAGACACTCGGCAGCAACCACGAGGCCCTCAATGAGCTTGATCTGCGGCATGTGACCAGTCTCGACGGCCACTTGCTCCAAATGCCAGAACATAAAGTATATGATAAATGAGTCAATGATACCAGCTATTGTGGCAAAGAGCAGGAATGTGACTATGGGCGGTTGTCGCACCAGTTGCCATACATCCTTCCAAATAGATTCGGAGCCACCCATTTTGGGCAGCTTCAGCTTGGACACACTGAACAGATCGAGCACACTGAACACACACATAATCAACAATGCGGGCGTGAAGCTCTTAACAGCATCCGATGTCCACAGATTGACCGCGATGCCAGCCAGCAGAGCGGTGACGCCAAATCCAATGGTACCCCAAACGCGTTGTGCACCATACTTGCTCTGTTCCGCCTCGCCGAGCACATCGAAGCAGCATGCATCCGATATCGAATTGGTCACATTGAAGCCAATAGTGCCAATGAACAGCAGACACACGAACAGCCAGAACTTTCCGCTGCCATAGACACAACTATCGATATGCTGTAGGTGGCATATGGCCGAATTGTTGCTCCAGTAGCTGGGCAGGATTGCGTTCGTTAAGCACACATGATAGGTCTCATTGCCATACTGTAGATTAGTGCTCAAGTTGAGTCCCACCAGCAACTGTGGTGCCACGATTAGTGCCTGGAAATGATTCTCCTCATGATTGCACTTGGCCTCATGCGTCGATTGGCAGTAGCCCGAGGAAGCATAGAGCTCTTCTGGACACTGGACGGGTTCCTCTGCTAGGGTTACTTGCCATGTGGCACTCTCATCCAACTCGATGGCATGTGGTTCACTTGGCAGAAAGTAAAATCCAGCGTACGCCAGTGTCATGATCACAATTAATGACATAAAGATGAACTTGCGCAGATTCTGTGTAAATATGGACAACTCCCAGTCAATAAAAGAAAGTGGAGTAGTATATACCACTCACCATAAAATAGTCAGCCAGAAAACCAACAAGTGGCTTGGCCAATACATACAGTACAGGCAGTACTGCTGTTATATAGCCCATTATGTCCGGCGGTATGCCTATTTGTTTTCCTATTACGGACAGTTGCGGCAGTATGGGACCCATTGCTGTTCATAAAAGTAAAAGATAATGAATAAAATTTAAAATTGGTGTATAAATTACTTAAATACTTAGTCACTTATACTTAGAATTGTTTAATCTAACAGAAGTGTTTTTAGTGTTCCACAGTTCAACTTATTGGCAGCTCTGTTGGGGATGTTATCGATAAGAATCGCATATACTTGCTATCCTTTTCTTGCTCTGAGAGCATTGTCCTAACTGAAGTAGCAATGTTAAACAGTCCAACTTATTGGCAGCTCTGTTAAGGATGTTATCGATAAAAAAAGCATTCCATCGCTGTCCTTTTCTTACTTTGGGAGCATTGACCATAACGGAATAAAAAAACATTGGCTGTTACACATGACGATAATGTAAACAAAAAACATGTGCTGAATTGAAAGCATTAAATAATATATGCATTACACACACAATTTAAAAAAAAGTATATATAAATAAATTTATTTGTTTTATAATCAAAGCAATGCTATTTTTTTTACCAGCCGTTAACGATTTTTAAAAAGATGTTAATGGGAAATACAAGAAGTTAAATATATGTAAAAGCCATAGACGTTAATGTACAACTAGTTCGTCATAAATATAAATAGTATTTTCAAAAAATGCATTTACTTAAAATTCTTTTAAAGTATATGTGTACTATTCCCACATAAATACCTTAAATGTGGTCCATTTCTGTTTCTACAGAAATACTATATAATAATAATATAAAGCCCGCATAAACCGCATTAAGTATGAAATTTAACAAACATAACTTCCAAATCCTCTATGAATGATATTTAGGCGATTTAATTGTATTCATAACAGAAGTAATGTAAAATCATTTTAAATTTATAATCAAAAGCTGAGCTTCACAATAACATTAAATTTATATTATATTATTTATAAACGTATAAAATTACCATCAGCAAATATGTATTTCAAATATTTTACACAAGTCCGAAAACTCCTCTTGGAAGGGTGCATATTAAACCAAATATGCTCATTAAACTTTGGAAAGCAATAAAAATATGTTCCCTATAAATATCGGTACTTCTGATATTTCTCATTTATTTTCAAAGTATTTCTTAGTCTGTGAACATATTTGAAAAGCATTAATTAAATTATGGATCCGCTGCAATTATTGTCCAGAGCCTTAGAGGAGCGCAATCTGACTGACTTCGAGGAAGCCCTGAAGCAAAAAGCTAACCCCAATGAACAGGACAATCATGGTGTTACCATCTATGAGAAAGCATTGTCCACGCCTGGCTGTGCAGAGTTTATCACGCTCTGTCTGAAGTACGGATGTGATAGGCAATACGTAAGGATAAATTAGAAATTTTCGTAGCAGCCGTAGAGCTTATTTGAGGTATTTTCAGATCATAAGGAAAAGAAACCAGGAAAAGTCAGCCCTCAATTTCGCTGGCGATTCCAGAGATAGTGCAAATTTTAGGGCATTATTGGAGGATGTAAGCTATATTATATACAATAATTTCGATTGAATGCGTTAGGCCATTTATATAATACACATCCATATACTAAATTTTTGTTTCAGGGACCCATTTCAAATATGGATAATGTTTACTGTTATCTAACACCTCTTTCCTCACTGGCATACAACCTTACAAATGAGAACGTCAGCGAGGTATTTAAATGTATGCAATTGCTTCTAGAACACGGAGCCTCACCAAACGTAACCGATGATAATGGTTATACTGCTTTGCATCATGTATTATACGCCCCGCTCGAAAATACGGACAAAGAGAAAGTTATTGAATTGCTACTACAACATCCTACGACAAATGTGTTCGATGATCTGCGCGATGAGTTACTGCGTTGGAATCCGAACTTAGTTATTAAACCAATGTCCACTGAAGCAACTATGGAGTATCTGATGTATCTCATACGCGAACGTCGCGAAAATGATTTTTTAGAAAAATTCGAAGGCTATGAAGGGAAAACCACATCATTTCTTGAGGAATGCATAACAAGTGGTACTCACGTAATCTTCGACCGTCTCCTAGAGACTGACATTGATGTAAACGAAAGCCCGATGGGCAAAAGATGCTTTGTGGTAATTTCCACAATAGAGGGTAACTATCACTGTTTGGAAAAACTCTTAGAACACGAGAAGCTAAAGTCACCCGTCAACTTACAACTACTTCATATAACAATGGGACGATTAGATGAAAAAAAGAACACACAAAAACCCCACGTCGACTATGAGGAGTGTTTTAATGTGCTGCTAAAAAGCCCCCTAGTGAATGTGAATGAAACGGATGAGGCTGATAGGACTCCCCTACATTTTGCCATCGCGTACAATCATGAGAATGCTATAAAGAAACTACTTAGTCGTGGAGCCTACTTGGGCACACGTAGTAGATTCTCAGAGATGCCAATGGAGGATATTGAACCAAATCTACTCTCGGAGCATTTAGATAGTTGTGTTCAATCGAATGGTAAAAGTCGTTCAGCTGACGATTTTGAAATACAGCTGGACTACTGCAATCTCAAGTTGCCGACAGGCGCTAATCTTTGGACCCAAATGGAGCCCCTTTGTGCTATGAATAATTCCAAAGAACTTCGTCATTTGCTGAAACATCCACTCATTGAGACCCTTATAACATTGAAACGACGCAATTTATCTGTGCTATACTACAGTAATCTCGCCTTGTATATATTATTCGCAGGTTCACTTTATACTAGCATATATTTAAGATTTCCCAAACAGAACATTATTATTCCATTTGAGTGTGTTTTTTGGATATTGTTAGGACTGTTCACCTTCTGCGAGGTGCTGCAAATGATTGTAACTCGTCTAAAGTATTATTGGTCATGCATTTTTAATATAACTCTTATTACTGCGGCGATCTTCACCAACGTGAATCATAACAAAGTTGTAGCATCATTTACAGTACTATTGCTGGCCATCAAGACCACTCAAGTTCTTGGTACATTGCCCTTTTCCTTTATTTCGATACCTATTTTAATGCTCCGTCAGGTTTGCTGTACATTCCTTAAAAGTTGCTTACCATACTCGATTTTGGTCTGTTCCTTTGGATTTTGCTTCTATCTGCTTAATTTTCACAATATGTCAGATACGTCCGTATACGAATCGGTTATAAAGACCATAATACTGTCTACAGGAGAATACAATGAGAGTGATATTAAGTACGATAGTATTTTCACTCGTATTTTATTTTTGATATTCGTTGTCTTTATATCTATAGTGATGCTCAATTTGATTCAAGCTCTGGCTATAGACGATACTCAGGTGCGTACTAAAATCTCTATTAATATTTTATAGCATATTATATTGTACACATTTACACTTAATTCATTTTTACAGGCTATTCAGGAATCGGCTGAAGAGTACCAGCTTTTGTGCCTTGCCCGCACCTTGCATTCCTTTGAGTCTTCCCTACACAAACCTTGGGGACATCTTGAAGTGTTTCGCAAATCAATTTATCGCGTAATCAATTTCCAAATAGTCAATATACCAGAGAAGATCTCTATATATCCAAACATGACTGACGATGAAATCAAAGAACACAATCGAAGGAAATATAGGCCAGCATCTGACACAGAAGAAATGAAATGTCTGAAAACCGCAGATGAACCTATTATAACCAAGACGAGCATGAAAACTCAGAGGCAAATTCTACAAATTATTGATAGGAAGAAACAACAAGGCAGTAGCTAATTCAGAAGCAATATGATCCAAAATTAATATCAACCAGTTATCAATTTTTGTTATTGTATAGTTAGTGAATATTTATTTTGTATAATATATTAAATGATTTCATAATGAGTTCTACGTAAATCTCTATACCATACTTACCCGCCATGAAGAAGAAGAAATGCGCTTTAATGGGCAGCAGGCGTTTATTGAGGCGCGCCATTGTCTCCAAAGTATTTTAATTGGTATTCAACGAGTATTACGAGTACTCAAGTTCTGTACTTAAGCAACTCTACAATGTATTTACGAATATAGTATCACAGTTTGATGACTCCATGCACTGGAATCGTAATCTTTATTAGTTTTCGCCTTGCCTTCACTGATAATACCATAATTTTGTGTATTCGCATTGAAAGTGCTACAGTATTCGTTTCTATCGATCCACTCGATAAACTCTGTAATGTTAAACAAAGAGAAAGAAGAGCATGTTAATTGAGTGTTGCCATGGTGATCCCATCAAATTTTAATCTTATCCCACGTACTAGACGATTGTAATTTTTGCGCCAGCATAAAATGCTAGACTGTTAAATGAGTGATAGGCATTAACAGACAAATACTATATATGCTGCGATCCAAGAAACTATTATCTCTACGCACAATTGAAGTCTAATCTATGGTAAATAGTTGTATAAAATTGCATGTTTTTTCATATACTCTATCTGCTGTTTATAGAACTAAATGATGGTTATTTTAATGTTAATTCAGTGTGTTAATCATTTAAGTTTTAGTTGTAACAATATAGAAGCAGAAAAAATTGATTGCAGTTAAGAAAATGTTATGTTAACAGAGCTGTTATCATGGGAGAAAGAGAGAGAGCTCTGTTGCTGTTACTCCGTTTGCTGTAAAGAAACATACAATGTAAACTTTAACGCGCTCTCTCGAGCTTTAACAGCTCTGTAAGCCCTTAACAGATTCTGATTTCCAATCGTTCCATTAGCAAATGATAATAGAGGCTATGTGTGGGAGTATGTGTGTATACATTCTATTTTGGAGAACACGCATACTAATTAATTAATCGGCTTGAGTAATTCTTTGCACCGCAGCCAAGTTAATCGTTTATCGTTGTAAATTGAATGCGTATTATATACAAACTAAAAATATACAGTTAATATACGTAAACACTTTGAAACCGGTTCCTCGTTTGAACTTGACACAGAAAAATTACAGAAACGTCGATAAACGGTTAAATAAATTAGCCAAAAATGAATTTGCTAAAACACCAGTTGAAAATTAGACTATACATGGTATATAAGCACGACTACAACATACGCTACAGTCTAAACATTCACAGTGTAATACATATGCTAACGCAAACACTCTATTATATTTTAAGTATAGCTTATAGACAGTTTTTGAGTAAGGCATTAATCAAAATTCACATTGGGACAGCGAAACCGTCTATTAAATTTGTAAAAACTTTTGGGAATTTACACTTCTAATTGCGTATCGAAGCGCAGTAACAGCAACAACTTCAACAAAGATGAGTCAATGTCAAAACCGGGTGGTCATAGAAGTTATGAGAAATTTGCTCCAGACCCATCAATATAGGGTTATCTTACGAATACAATGCATACACTTTCACACGATCAATTATTTGAATTATATTCATTTACACGTATCACGCGAATACACTCGAGACCAGTTGCAGCTAATGCCAAGTACAAACTGAGACTGATATGGGAAGTAGAGCTACGTCTAGTACAACTTTCTGTAGGTCGCAATCTACAGTCTGCACTGGGGTGTTAGACTGCTGGATGATAAGCTGCGCTGACTGATAAGAGCAATGCCAATCATAACAATCAAAATCGAACTCAATGATAAGAGATAAATTGTTAATTGTGTATACACAAATATAATCAGAGATCAAACTCGAGATGGGGTCTTCCAGGAAAATGTTAAAAATAACGTTTAAGACGTTACTATAGTTAGAAAATTGTAAGATTAAAATGACTCTGAAAATAACTAATGGAATTACACATATTTTTGCTCAGTGCATCAATATTTTGTTTAATGTTTCTACCTGTGAATCTTCAGAAAATTCAGGTAATTCCCCCGGCTAGAACGCACCCCTCGCACTTAGTATATGTTTATTCTGCTAATCAATCAAAAAACCTGAAACCTGACTCATCAGCTGTGCGTAAAATTTCGTATACTCAGAGAGCTCTGAAACGAGTTTTGAAACGATTCGCCGGATCCGCAGCTGACGACGTAAGCCCCCACGGAGGCTGTCGGACAGTCGCCGCTGTACGTCGGACGCGTGTGGACCGACTGCATTCACGCTCGCAACGAATTCGGTTTTATAAACGCATTTAATCACATAATAATAAACTAT
>JBANCZ010002694.1:0-14852 GCA_037040025.1 Sphaerogastrella javana
CAAACGTCTCCCCCATTGTCTGATAAACAGATCTCCTAGACTAAGGATACTTTAATTTTGTCTTTATAATTTTTGTTGTTACTACTATCTTAAGCTTATTATTATCTAGTATTCTAAGCTATTGCGCTCCTATGGTGGCTTAATTCAGATAATAAGGTTATAAAAGTTGTGTTAAAAATTCGGTTTACCTTAATAAACATTAATAAAAAAAAATAAATAAATAAATAAATAAATGTTAACATAATTCTGTTAATGCCGTTGCACAGACACAATGATCCACAATTTGATTCGAATTGTGGCTGCTGTTAATTCAAATCGAAAGCAAGATTATTATGCATTCTATAAGGCATTTGAAATTAACATAGGAACTGGTTTAAGATTATAAACAAAAAATATATGTTATTATTTAAAAAATAAATTTTAAATATATTTAATATGAACACATTGATTAGGCATAATGAATATGCTTAAATACATACATAATATTAGTTAAATACTTACCAACTGACATTTAAAAGAAATATAATTATATCTTTTACATGAGTATACTATATTAGATAGCCTATGTACCCTTACTTGCTTTAACTATAGAGTATAATTTATGCATCTTTTTAAGTTTTTTTGACTATAGAACTAGTGCAGCTTCGATAAAGCGAAAAAAAGAGATGGTATAAAGTCTAGACTTTTGCTATTATGCAAAATAGTGTCTGAGAATGTCAGATCTAAAAAAAAAACATAGTTGCAAGGCAAGTTTTGGCATATAGAAACAGTATCATAGCATGCTGACGCTTGATAAAAGATAACAGGTGATAAACTTCAAAGATATTTACATATCTTAAACTAAGTTGGACTTTTGACATATAATCGAAACACGTTTGCCTATGCCTAGACCTATAGGCATAATTTAGCATTCGTAGATCTGATTTGGGGAATACGCTGCGGATGACTCAGATAAGTATAGTTGATGATAAATTATAAAATGGTTAGTAAAATAAATCTTAAAATGAAAGAAGTAATGAAGATCTGAATGTAATAATAGAGGAAGTTTATCTATGTGGTTTAATTTGTTTTGGACTACAAATTTTTGATAAAAAAAAACACCTTTTTGTGTTTTGATTGAAAGTAAACAGATCATTGATAAACAAATGATAGAGAGTAACGCACCCGATTAGCCTTGAGGAACCCCTGACGTTAGCTGCATATAGGTATAAACATTTATATATACGATTTGTGCGATTTGGTATAGAACAATTAAATGGAACTTGTTGGTGGACCGGTTTCATTATCAACATTAAGTGAAGACATTTCTCAACACCCAAAAAAAAAAATCTGACCACAAAAAGTCATAAAGCGAAAGTGAAGTACCAAAATTTTACACAAATACACACACACAATTGGAGTTATTTAAATATTTAACCTATTACTTCATATGGTATTCAATATGTATTGTTATATATATGCACTGAATTACGTAAGATCGTTTCGCATTAGATCGAATGGGGTCGCATCGTACTACAGAACTTGCCCAGCGTCAGGTTTGTCACACTCTAAATGAATGCGCTGAAGCGAAATTCTTTGAGCTACAAGATGAGAAGTGGGAACCCGAAAAGGTGCATACAATAATAATTGATATAATAAAGAGATGATATACCACAACAACAATAACAATACCAAAAGATATATAAATTAAACTGGGTTTAATAAGTGCATACGGTACGGGAACGGGTTAAGGAGACCTTGAATTTCACAGAAAGCATTAGATAATTAGCATAAACGCTGAAAACGTGTTCTTTCTTTTATTTCAAAGATACCCTGTACGAACGCGAGGATACCATAAGGTGTTCTGCAATGGAGGTATGCAGTATATCGATATATATACCAGATTAACTGTAGGAGTTATGCTATAGTAAAAATTTTGTTTTATAATTGAGAATAGCAGAACTTGTTCTCATTTTTGTAGTCGAGTTTAAAGCTTTGTCTGGTTATATACCCCATGACTTTGATGCGCTACAGGGCATCATAATAATAAGCTCGCATAATTATTGAATTTGACAATTCGACAAAAATTAATGTTAAAGCTGCTGTTGCTGGGCTCCTCTTAGTTGTCTGATAAACGCAGCCTGCAACAGTTCAGATCGCATTTCCCCAAAGTGAACCAAAGTGAAAGCTGACAGCTCCAATATGGTGCGTAAAAAAAACACCCTCAACTTCAATTTGAATGTCCTTAAGGATACAAAAGTGTGCTTCCAATTAATCAAGAACTAACTTACATCAGTAATATAAAAATTTAAATAGTGCATAAATTTTAAACAGTGAAACAAGTTTAAACAAAAAAATTAAATTCTTTAAACGGTCATTCTATTAGCATAACATAGAAATACCAAATCACACGTGTTGCAATTAATCCTTAATTGATTATTCATTATAAATTATTATTAACTGTTAGCTAATTTGCAAAAAAAAATTCTTTTCAATTGTTAGCAATCGTTAGGTGCGTTGAAATTTTTGCTATTGTGCCTAATGGCCGTACAACATTTTGAGCCTGGCACAGGCAAACGCATATTGGCTGCATTTTTCTACCCGGGCAAGAGTCATTTCATGATGACGAATGCCGTAATCAGGGAGTTGGTTAGACGTGGACACGAGGTGACCTTTATTACACCGTTCTCCATGGAAAAGGAAAATCTGGGCTCCAATTATACAGAGGTGCTGCTGCCACAATACGATTTTTGGCCCACAAGTAATACATACATTGAGAGTCCTTTTGGTTAGTCAAAAAATAAAAGTAAATACTTACAGTGTTCCAGTTGGCCAAGGCCAGAAGTGTGTTGGACATGACGGATGTATCCTCGCTGACGTTCACCAAAATGTTGTACGTGATGGGTCTGGAGAGCACAGACTTTGCCTTCAAGCAACCGGAGATCTTACAGCTAATCAATGCCAAGGATAAAGTGGGCAAATATGATTTGCTTATAGCTGAGCAGTTCTACAATGAGGGCGCTTTAATTTTGGGACATTTGTATCAGGTACCGATTATAACACTGTCCACCTTTGGCTTTTCCAACTATATGAGTTCGCTAGTGGGCGTGGTAACGCCCTGGTCCTATGTGGCGTACACCAAGAAACCCTATACGGATCGCATGACCCTAATGGAGCGCATTGATAGCGTCTATAACTCACTTACCGAGGAGCTGATGCGCTACTTCTGGTATTATCCCGCACAGAATGCGGTGCTGCGCAAACACTTTGGCAAAAAACTCGATAAGTTGCCCACAATCAAGCAGCTGGAGCGTAATATATCAGCGTTGCTACTAAACACATATATGCCGCTCAAGGCCCCACGACCCGTGTCGATCAACATGATCCCCGTAGGCGGGTTGCACATCCTGCCGCCGCAGCTGCTGCCTAAGGACATACAGCATTTCCTGGATGAGGCCTACTATGGCGCCATCTACTTTAGTTTAGGTTAGATTTGATAACTATTTATCTACTCCATATATCTTATATATATTTCGAATAGGTTCACAGGTGCGCAGCGCTGATATGCCACCCGAGAAGTTGAAGATCTTCCTAGATGTCTTTGGCAGTATGAAGCAGCGTGTCCTGTGGAAATTCGAGGACGATCAAGTGCAAAATTTGCCAGCTAATGTCATGATACGCAAATGGTTCCCACAGAATGACATATTGGCTCATCCAAATGTCAAGGTCTTCATCTCACACGGTGGGCTCTTCGGCATGCAGGAGGCAGTGTACCACGGTGTTCCCGTACTAGGCATGCCCGTCTATGCCGATCAGTATATTAACATCAAAAAGGGCAGTGCATCCGGTTATGCGTTGGGTGTTGATTATCGTACAGTTACCAGAGAGGAGCTGCGGCACTCGCTCACCGAACTAATCGATAATCCCAAATACAAGGCAAATATGCAGCGTGCCTCGAGAATATTTAGAGATCGACCCATGGGTGCCATGGATACGGCCATGTTCTGGATCGATTACATCATCGAGCATCGCGGTGCACCACATATGGTCTCAGCCGGTCTGGATCTGGCATGGTATCAATTCTATCTACTCGATATTGTGGCCATTGCACTGGCCATTGTAATGGTACCAACACTGGGTCTCTGCTTTATCTGTCGTCGCGGTAAATCTGGCAAATCCACATTGAAAACTTTGAAACCCAAACAGAACTAGCAGACTATATAGTATATGTATATATTTTTGATAACTCAAAACGTTTTATTATAATTGTTGATTGATTAACAAAAGTGTGTACTATTATTGCGTTAATTAGTTTCGAATGAATTTTTTAGAAGTTTTAATACAATAATACGAAAATGATCTTAGGGCAATAAATAGCTGCCGATATAATTTAGAACAAAGCTTACGAGAAGCGTACAAAGACCCGAGACAACTATCTGAACTGGGCGCTGAAATACATACACATTAGGGGTACTCATCATAACCAACCTACACTCTACATTGAGAACAACGTTGTTTTTTTTAAGTACACAAAAAGCTTGCAAGTGTAGGTGTGTTGGTATTGTTGTTGGTGTTTGTGTGTGTGTTGGTTGTGCGTTGAGTGTTTAGTGTGCGTTCTACTGGCTTATGACCATGGACTTCTTTACCTTCTTCTCCTTCTTCTCATGGGTGATGGTCACTTCCTCTGTCAACCAAAAAAAAACCGAGATAATCAAACTTATCCTTTGGGCTTTAAATCCGTTGGCTTACCCTCGAACTTGGTGGGCAACTGCTTGATCGTCTCAATGGTCTTCACAGTCTTCTCACCGGGCTCAATGATCTCTTCCTCATATTCCTCAATGATCTCCTCCTCATCGGTATCATCGGGATTTGATTTGGAGGTGGGAACTGGATCGAATACGGTCTTCACAGCCTTCTTGACAATGCCTTCGGCGGTCACAGTGGTGTAATGGTACTCAGTGCCACCCTCAATCTTGATGGTCTCCACGGTGGTGACATCACCAGGGTTTTCGGAGGGCACGATCTTCTTGGTGCCAGATTCGGACTTGAGTTTCTTGGTGGTGGTCACATTCTTGTGCTTCTCAGCATCCTTGAGGGTTTTCTTGTACTGCTTGATCTCTTCCTCGGTGAGTTCAACCTCTTCCTCCTCGTAGACGGTCTTCGATGTGGTAATGGTCTTGCCCGACTCCAGTTCCGTTGAGTAGGTGTACTCGACACCACCGGGGACACGCTTTGAGGCCACGGTGGTAGTATCATTCTGCACAAAGTCAGCTGGTGGTGGTGGTGCCGAAGACTTGGTCTTCTTCTTCTTCTTGCCAGCATCACCGGTGCTCTGGGTAACAGCCTTGATGCTCTGCTCCTGCAACGAATTCTTGCGCACGGTGCGATTATTCTCAGTGTACTCAATGTTCTGCTGCACACGACGTGTCTCCTCGATGGTGGTATCCTCACGGTAGTTGGACTGCTGATCATTCACATTCTGAACAACATTCTTCTGCACCTTCTGCACCACACGACGGGAAGTAGACTCTGTGGAGTCTGTCGAATCCACTGAGGACTTGCGGGTGACGTTCTTCTTCAACTTGTTGACCTGGGTGTTGGCTGTCTCATTGACCTCGGTGGGCACCGAATCGTAGAAAGTCTTGGTCTTCATGCTGCGTGTACCGTCATCATTAACAGTGGTGTACACCTCCTCATAGCCACCCTCAATGGCACGAGTCAACATGGTGGTCTTCGAATCAATGCGTATCTCCTTGCCCAGACGCTGCTTAATGATCTTCTTGTTCGCCTGCTCCTTGGCCATATCCTCAGCGCTGACCGGCTTGGGGTCCCAGAAGGTCTTCGTTTGGGTCTTAACGGTGCCATTCGGCTGGGGTGTGGTTATAATCATCTCATAGCCACCCTCAATCAGCTTGTACTGGGTGCTAGCACCGGTGGCCTTATCGTACTCCACTTTGCCATCCTCAATATCAGCAGAAGTCAGCAGCTCTTCAGTTTTTTTTGTTTTGCAAAAGTGTAGTATATATATGATTAAGTGTATATCATGGTGTGGGTGTAGATATGGGTGAATTGTATGTGGTGTTTGCATATTACCATTATGTACCTACTAAGCTCATGTTTTCTCACGCTGTGTGTAACTGTGTTTTCTTCTTTTTGCAGCAATTAGTTGAAGCACTTTTTGGTTTAATCTAACAAATTCGTTGAACTATATATTTATATAGTATATATGAGTATATTAGCTCTAAGCTTAAATTAAGTTATTGCGTATTAATTTCAATCTAAGGCGCAGTTGGTAACAATTTTTGTACACATTATTTTTCATAATTTGTATAACAATATTTTAACAATTTTTAATAATTTTTTTTTTTTTAATTTATAAGCAAATTTTTACAGCATTTTAGGTTTGTACTTTAAAATATCTCTCTCTTTTTCATTCATGCTCACGCTTTATCTTCAATGCTCACTCATTCGATGTGTTTTTTGTTATTGTTTACTTCAGACATGCACCGGCTCTGGCTCCTCGTTGTCCTCATTATCCTCGTTGTAGTCCTGTTCGTTGTTCATCTGCAGTGTCAGCCTTAGCCACCCTTTACCTCTCCTCTTGGGCGGCGACTGCCAACGCGACAGTTGGGGCAGGCAGCTGTAGTGCAGGAGCAGCTGCAGTAATTGTTATTTAAACTTACGCAGCGCCTTCTGGCGGATTGGCTTGGTGGGTGCCACAGGCGCCAAGATGTGCTGCTGCTGCTGTTGCTGTTGCTGCTGCTGTGGTTGCGGTTGATGCTGTGGTTGCTGTTGCTGCTGTGGTTGCATTGATTGAGCTGAAGACTGGACACGTTGTGGTCTCTGTTGCTCAGGCAGCTCCGTACGGTCGGAAATGGAAGTAGGGCTGCAAGCGTTGATGGTAGCAGCGGGAGAGGCAGAGACGGTTACATAGGCGGAGGCGGGCAGACTTGACTGTACATTTGTTGCAAGTTTGTTAGTTGCAGCCTTGTTAGTAGAGCTTGAGTTTGATCTTAAGCCGGAGGCGGAGCTGGAGGTGGTGTTGGTGTTGGTTTTGTTACTGATGTTAGATTTATCGCTGTGACTGTTATTTGTGGCTGTTGCTGCTGGCGTAGGCTTTGCTTGGGTTTGGTGCACCAGTTTGTTTGCACTTTTGGTTAGCAGTTTGATATCGTTATCGTTATCGTTAGCGTTATCGGTATCTGCAAAATGCGGTTAGGGTAGTTTTGTTTTAGCCCAGAAATTTAAACCAAAATGCTAAAATGCATTTATATTCTAACTTGGATGCAGTTTTGATGACGGTTGATTGAAGCATTTAGATTTGTTTGCATGATGATTGATTGATTGATGGATTGAATGATGTGCCTGTGCACCCAGCAGATTGATGCCATGATTATTGATTGATTGTTGCGTTTGTTTTGGGAACACTCAAAAACTTAGAATTTAAAAACTGTAAACGAAATATTAACGAACGACTAGAAATGAGCGTTAAGAACTTAAAATTAATTAAAAAATAAATTCTTACAATTAAAAAAACTTAACAACTAAAATAAAAATGCACAATTTAAGACAGTTTTTCGATGAAATTAATCAAAAGTATTTCTCTGTGTTTGTTGAATAAATATATGTTTTTTTTTCTTTTTTTTTTGTTGTGTGTTGTTGACAAAAGTTCAATGTAAATTACAACATAAAATATTATTTTTAATAAAAAATGTAAACAAATAGACGAAACGTTCAAAACTTTGTTATGTTTATGGCCATAAAATAAACACACAAACGCACACACACACACGCACACAGAAAGACAAACACACACACTCACACACACACACACTCAAGCAAACACACAGAGTGTACATTTTTGTTAGAAGAATATAAATGTATATTATATTTAAAATGTTTTCGTTTTTTATCATTACACATTTTATATTATTCGAAAGAAAAAAGTTTGTTATATAGTTAAATATATAATCGATGTATGGTGATGTGTGTGTGTGGGTGTGTGTGTGGGTGTGTGTGGATAGGGTTGCATGCCACAAAATGTTGCAAGTGAGAGAGAGAAGAAAAAAATGAAGAGTACGCAAAATTTCAATTAAATTACAATGAAGTGTAAAAGTTTTCTGTGGCTGAGACCAAGTGCTGCCTGAGTCTGAGTGGGAGTATACATAATATACAGGCTGTAATACCAGGCACACACTCTCACACACACTCACAAACTCGCACACACACACACATACACATGTGCTGAGCGACGACGTGTGTAAAAAAAAGTTTAATTTGAAAACTTAATTAAAATTTCAACGATTTTTTTTACTCTGCGCTCATATGAATGATGATATGGGCCACTGAGTGAGTGTGTATTGGTGTGTGGTGTGTGTGTGTGAGTGTATTTGTATACGTGTGAGGCTGTGTGTGTTAGTATGTAGCAATTAAATATTGCACATGTATGACACTTGACAGCACTTGCCTCTAATTTGTTGGCCGTGTTGCGATTTCAACTTGGCTCAGTCGTTTGTATTAAACATGAGTGTGAGTGTGTGTGTGTGTGTTAATACGATGAGTGTGTGTGTGTGTATAGGTGTGTGTGTTGTTGTTGTTGTTTGTGCTAAACGAACGTTTGCTTTTTGTTACTGTTTTTTTTGTTTTTTGTTTCTATGAACTACCAGTTTGTTCGGCGTCAGCAGCGCCTTGCTCAGCCGGCTTCGACTCCAGCGTCTGTGTGATCTTCTTCCAGATATTATCGAACGAATCGGCGCCCGCATAATCGATCTGTCCCGATTCCCAGCACTGGCGACGCATCAGATTCTCATAGTGCTCCTGCTCGGGTGTGCGCTGTACGCCGATTTGCAGCTGTGCCAAGGCGCCAGCCAGACCAGCCTAGAAGTAGGAAATGAATTACGGATTAGTCAAGTCAATTAGGAAAAGCTATCGATAGCGACAGCAACGGCGATAACGATAAACATTTGTATACAATTATGCATGCAAACAATCCAGTGCAATTAATACAAGTATTATCAACTAAACAAAATGCTTTAGAAATATTACAAATAAAGGTTGAAAAGGATTGTTAAATTAAGATGAAATTGTGTACTTTAGATGATTTTAAAAATGTTAATTCAATTATGGAAATTATTTTTAAATTGATATTGACGTGAAAAAAGAGTGTTATAGTTTTTTAAATTTTATTTAAGTTATAAATATTTTTGTTAAATTTTATTGATGATATATATATATATTTTTTTTTTTTTGTATTTAGGAATTTTAATTTCTTTCGAAAATTTGTATGAATTATTTATTGTTTTTTAATAATAAAAGTATTTTATATATTTCTTCAATTGATACTAATAATAATATGTTATATTTTTTTTATAGATTCTTATAATTTTATGCTTGTAATTTTATATATTTTGTTTAATATTTTCAATTTATACTGTTATTAAAATATTTTTTATATAGATTTTTATAATATTTCTTCGCTATTTTATAAATTTTGTTTTAAAGATAATTTTTGATATATTTTTTCAATGATTATTTTTAATATTTTCTTGTTAAATTTGTTAGTGTTTATGCATTTTGCTTGCTATAGGCAACATTTGCTTAGTGTATTTTATTAGGTGCAACGTGGCGTATGATTAATTTATGACGGAACACATATGAAAGTCAAGTGGCATCAAATCAAGTGCTGCCACAAGCCGCAAATTGTCGGTTGCAAGCTGCTATTGCTTTGCTGTTGTTGTAGTTGCTATTGTTGTTGTTGTTGTTCTTTTTGTTGCTGCTGTTGTTGCTGCTTTTGTTGTTGCATGTCCACATATCCTTAGCAAACCTTGTGGCAGATTACTATGCGTTTTCAAGATGAAGTGCCCCATTTACACGCAGAGTGTGTGTGTGAGAGTGTGTGATAATGTGCGTTTGTGTGTTAGTGTGTGTTTGTGTGTGTGTGTCGGTGTCAAGTGTTTTGCAATTGAACGCATTTTATGTGCTGCAACAGCAACTGCAACCTGCAGCTGAAGTGCATTAATGATAAAGTCCACACATGCACTGAGAGAAAAAGCATTTGCTTTGTTGTGGTTGCAAAAAGTGAAAATAGCAAATGGCATGAATGAGAAGAGGGGCGGAGAGAGCAAGAGAGTGAGAGAGAGATAGAGAGAGAGACGAATTGTGGGAGCAAGCAGCCAATGAATCAAAGTAATGTAGAATTAATGCATTGTAGCAGCAACAACAGCAGCAGCAGCAGCAACAGCAGAAGCTACAAGAGTGGGCGTGGCAGCAAAGCAATAATGATAACGACAATGATAATGACAATGATAATGACGTTGACAATGACAATACACAATCGAGCACAAAAGCACAATGAGAGACCAGAACAGCAACATGATAAGTTGATAACAATGTGTGTGAGTTCTTTATGTGGCACATGCAAATGAGCTAAAACAGCTGCAACTGCAACTGCAACTGCAGCAGAATCTGTGACAGCAGCAGTAACAGTGCAAATGCCAAGCAGACAGCAGACAGACGCAGTGCCACAAGGCAAACAGATGAGAGATGGGAGAAGAGAGACAAGAGACGAGAGACGACAGATAGATATGGTAGACAAGAGACGAGACGAGAGACCAGAGACGAGAGACAGAGATGAGCGATGAGCATCTGCGGATAAGAGACATGAGATATAAGCACTGAGATACAGTGAGAGAGACAGAGACACTGTGAGACAGGGACAGAGAGACAGTTCGACAGAGAGACACCGAAACAGAGAAAGACCGCAGATAAAGAAGACGAGGACGAAGACGAAGACGCAGCACGTTGAAAGGAAACGCCATGTATACGGATACAGGAAGTAAGGTGCAAATGGTAAAGGGAAAGCAAACGGAAAACGAAATAAAAAAAGAGAAAGCAGAAAATGAATGTAGAGGGTGCAACCGAAAACGAGCGATGGAGAGATTACATTAAATCAGCAACAGCACAAGGAGCAATTGCTTTGCTTCTTTTGCTTCTATGTTGTTGCTGTTGTTGTTTGTGTTGTGTGTGTGTGTGTGAGTGTGCGCTGATTTTGCTGTGTTGTGTGTGTGTTGCATATACAATTGCCACACACACACACACATACACGTTTCCTTTTTGTATTGCTTGCACTTTATATTCATTTTTACCTCATGCGAGTCAATTTTATGTGGAGCAACTTCTGCTGCTTCAGCTTCAGCTTCAGCTTCTGCTTCTCTTTTTACAGCTTCTTTTGCATCTTCAACTTGTGTGTGTTGCAAGACGCTGTGTGTTGTCGTGTGTTGTGTGTGTTGCTGTTGTGTGTTGTTGTTGTTGGTATTGGTGTTAGTGTTGGTGTTGCTCTGGCTGTTGCTGCTGGCACTAACATCTACATGGCTATTTACATCTATGGCTATGGAGTCTTCAGTGGCAGTGGTTGGTGTTGTTGCTGTTGTTGTTGTTGTTGCTGTGGATCTGTTGTGGCATGCGTCGCTCTGACTGTGGCTGTTGCTGTTGCTCTGATTGTGGCTTTGACTATGAAATTGGCTCATCGTTGTCCTCTCGTCATATGAATGCTTAATATGCGCATTTGCATTGTGCTCAAAATTTGATTGAGTCTCGAATTCGTTTATTGGCTCTGGCTCGTTTAGTTGCCTCTCCACTTGCTCATAGTAATCTGCCCAGGGATCACGATATTCTCTCACTTCTGGCACATACTGTGCCACCATTTGATGTTGTTCTTGTTCTTGATGATGTTGTTGTTGTTGTTGTTGTTGGTAATAACTATCCATATCATATTGATAGTGAGTGTGGCTCGTTGATTGTATTATGTTTAAGCAAAGATACTGGCATTGTGCAATGGTTTGATTTGGTTTTTCGATTTGATTTTGTGAACAGAAAAGCGCAAAAGTAAAGAGTTGGAAAATCATAAAATAATAAATGTATAAAAATCATAAATAGAAAAAAAAAATTAATCAAAATAAAAAATACATAAAATAAACAAAATAAAACAAGGACAAGTCAAAGAATTAGAAGTAAGACAAGACTACTACTACTTGGAAAACAATCTACAAGAAAACCTTATAATCCAATGGAATATACTAAAGGATAAAAACAAAACTAAGCTTTAATATAAACATTAATGAAATCAAACTCTCAAATATAAACAAGTTTCTAAACGAAAAAAAAGATTAATATATCTTTTTATATGCTACAAAATCTTCGGACATCTATGATTTTGTTTATACAATATGGTCACACTGAATTAAAATAAAACTCTTAAGCTTGTAAACTTAAGAACGATTTAAGCATATTAACTGAATTTAATGGTTCTAAATTGCCATAGATAATGTACCTTAGAATAATACTATCACAACTGAACAATTTGTTACATTAGAATTAATGAATTGCCTTCAATTTCAATTTCAATTAACTAAATATACATGTACTCTATATATATATGCAAATTGTTTACACATCTGTAGGCATAAGTTGTTTACCCAATCTAATTATTTCAACCAAAGAGACAATCTCAATGAATTGGCTAGAACAATTTGTATGCCATTTGGATGATTTCAATTTATTGACGTCGCTAACTAAACATTCCACTGGCACTTGGCCAAATCGATGCAAATTCGCTGAAAACACAAGAAAACAGAGACAGACGCACAGACATATATACTATATAGATATATATAGGGTATATAGCACAGAGGGGTAAAAGGGGTCGGGTTAGGTGGCCATAGAACAAAGACTCCACTTAAGCACCGACTGTCTGCAAACGCAAGAGAAATGGAGGCCACTTAGGGGCGTGGCTGGCAAAACCGCAAAGTGTAAACTTTAAAATGAGAACTAAAAAAAGAATAAACACAAAAAAGAAAAATAGGAAAATGGCAAACTAAAAGCAAAAGAAAAATGCAACAAAAAAAAAAAGAGAGAGGAAAAAATCAAGTGTAATGAGGTCATAAATGGGGCAAATTGCAAAAATGTTTGTTGTTTTTTCTTTGTTGTTTATAATCGAAATATGAATCAATGTGCAGAAATAGAGTAGATGCATATAGAATTTTATAGTAAATATTTGGCTGTACAATAAATAATAAACAATATGACCTTCTGCCGTCGATATATACAGTAAAAAGAAATAAAATACAGTAAATGGATTTGCGTTCTACAATTTACTAGATGTTTGTGCTGCATCGAAATGGATGAGCTTACCTCTTGAGGAACGCTTGAAGTATTATCGCTAGAACTATCGCCAGTTGGCGTTTTAGGCTTTGTCTAAGCGTGTAGCAGAGCAGCGTGAGCATAATACATATAGAACATTATACGATTTTCAAAGAGGGAGTAGTTAAAACAACAAAATTTTGGTTAGATTTAGTTTTAGTTTAGTTTTCGGTCTTACTTGGCACGCATAACGCAACGAGTAAATCTCAAAGAAAATGTAAATTGTAATGATTTGGAAAGATTTTATGGACTTACCATATTATCGCTGAGAGACTTATGTACACTATCGCAGAAGATATTCCACCAGTGTTGTATTAGATCCTGAGCATGTGCATAGTCCGAGGGCGTGGATGCAGTCTTCGTCTCCGAATTGAACTGGATGAGCCAGGGCTTCAGTTTGCCAGCGAAATGCAAAATCTTAATTTTATCTCTGAATCTAAGATACAAAAGATAATAGTTAGTTAGAGACGAATTCGTTGGGGCAGTGTTGGTAAACGCTTACTGTTTGAATGCAGGCAAATAGCAATAGGAAGCATAGGCAGTCACATTGTAAACGAATGGCAAATGCTTCTTAATATCTGCAGTCGACCAATCGGCAAAATATTGATTCAATAGACCCTGATCACCGCCATCAAAACTGCCGTGCTCAATGGCATACTCTGTGATCTTATTGAAGGTATCTACATTGGGTGTAAACACAAATACGCCCGAATTGAAGCAATCTGGCCAGCTGACATCTGGTGCAGCCGAGAGTTCCTCGCGTTCGAACAGCTCATCGCAGTTTTTCAGTACCTACAAAACACAACAAATTATAGGGTATTATAAGGTATATTCAACATATAGATATATTTCTTAGCTTACCAGTGTATCGGCATCGAGGAAGACGCACTTCTCGAACTGTACCAGACGCCAACAGTGCAACTTTGTGAAGGTTACGCCCAGTTCGGGGCGTGCGAGGAGAGCCAGATTTGCGGCATCCTGTGAGTCCAACACATTCACCTCTTGTACAACATTGTACACGTCCTTCAGTCTGTCGCGCATCGCCTCCGACACGGTGGGCGTCACCAGCACCGCCAACTTATGGGCGGTACCGGCACGCTTCAACGAATGTGCCAGCACCAAGGCGCCCAACGAATACGTATCATTTGTGGTTAGCGTTACCCAAGCGAACTCTATAGATACCGAAGATAAAGAGAGAGAGAAAGTAGGAGAAGGTGTGAGACAGAGATCAGTTAAAGCTGACTTAAATCGAGAGTAGATTTAGCTGAGCTACACAGACACATAACATACACAGATACAGTTGCAACACAAAAAAAAACTGCAGCAGCTTGGCCATAGAGCAAGTTTTTCTTTGGCAGTTTTTTTTCCTATTATTTTTTTTGCTTTTTGCTTTTGCTTTTAGTAGTTCGGCAATATATTTTTTCGCAGCGAGCAACGAGCGTTTTATGGATTATAAATATCACAGGCAGCAGGAACATACTTATATAGATACAGATATAGATATAAGAGATACAAGACGCAGATACAGCTAAAGATACTCTTGTTCTTTGGCCAATGTGTGAAATATTTCATTATGCATATATATGTTTGCGTGTGTGTGTGTGTGTGTGTGTGTGTGCGTGTGTGTGAGTGTGTATGTGCGTGTGTGTGGGAACGCATCTGCTTCAACAGGCGCT
>JBANCZ010002695.1:0-14846 GCA_037040025.1 Sphaerogastrella javana
GTAGCTATAACGTGCGCTTATTGATACTTATAGCGCCACACACACTCACTCACACACTCACACTCACTCACACACTCACTCACACACTCACTCACATAGAGTGAGTTAGACACGTATGCAGCTACTCGGCTTGGCCTGCGCTCTCATAGCTCCCTGGGGTCGCTTGCTGCGCTGGCAAAATAAATTCAATTTTGTAAAACTGATTCCCCACACAATTTCCACACGTTTCCTCTCGCTTGCTCGCTAGCTCTCTGAGCATATGCTTGTGCCACGCCCTCACACTCAAACGCCCCTGAGTCAGTGTGCGTGCTGCATATGTGCAAAATTTAAGCGAAATGAATATGTATTGGCATTTAGCTGAAGTAGCTCTAGGTAGCGCCAAATGCACGCTTCAGCTGCTGTGCAACAAACAACATGCAACAACAAACACAACATTTCGCTCAGTGTATGATATAGATAACAATTTATTGCTATCAAGCGCGCTAAAATGCCATAGTAAAAGTTAATGAAAGCAATTCGTTTGACTCTGTTCCACTCACTCGCTCTATCGCTCGCTCTTTCGCCTGGTCGAAAGTTCAAAAGTCTGTGCATAGAAAAAGGGTAAATAAGGTTATTGCACGCACTATCCTCTGCTATACTTACTCCGAACTCTCTTCCCCTTACCCTTGAGCACGGCTCACGCACGAGATGTGCACGATTTACGCATGACTTGCGATTGTCTCAAGCAAATTGCATGAGAGTATTGCATACTCAGTTTTGCTGCTGCTTCTGATGCATTTTTAGCAATATTTCACACTTATTGAAGGTTAAAATGCAGTTCTAAATTTTTATAAATTGTTTATTTAAATATTTTTTGCTTAACATTAAAATAGTTACTATTAAACTATAGCTTTTTGGATTTGTTATTAGTTTAACAGTTTGCGACAAAAAATTAAATTATTTTATTTTGTACATATAAAACTATATGGTATTATTTGAAAATACAATATATAGTTAAATTAGTGTAATCATTATTATTATATTTAATTTAAATCATATTTTTTGCATTTTTATTTATAAAAAATTTAATATAAAATTTATATTTTAAAAATTTCTTATAATTTTTTTCTCTAAATTTTAAATTTAAATTCCCTCCTTTTAAGTTTAAATATAAATTCATTCCCTTTCGATATATGATTTTTTGTTGCTGATTTTCGGCTTTTCTGCATCAAATTTATCATTCATAATGCTACAAAATTTCTTTAATCAAATTAAAAGAAAGTAATGACCAAATACCATATAAAAATTCCCCAATATATGAGCTATAATAATTTATTCCAAAAACAAAAATGAAATTGCATTTTTTTTTGTTTGGCTCTAACTGGCTTTTGGCCAACATGCGTACTGTTTGCCTTTGAGTTCATAATAAACTCGCGAATATATAATTGAATTATTTAGTAGACAGCGAAGAAGAAGCAGAAGAAGAAGAAGAAGAAGCAGAAGAAGAAGAAACAGAAGAAAAAAAAGCAGAAGAAGCTTATAAAAAATTGGCCTCGTGTGTTGATTTCATGTTTTTTAATATGTTGCAATTGAATGTCGTAAAGTTGAAGTGCCGCAGCAATGAACCAATAACTGGGCTCTCTAACTGTGTAAATGCAATCAAAGGAATAGCAACAGCAACAGGAATAACAGCAACAGCTGAATGTGCCAACTGATGACTCCAATGGGCAACTGGAGATGTGCCCAAAAAAATATATAAAAAAAAGTAGCAGAATTGGGAGTTGGAGTAGGAGTTGAAGCAGTGACTTTTCAATCAAACGCTGATGGGCCTTTTTATGATTGTTTTTTTGGCTAAAAACACACACAGATACACACGCACACGAACACATAAACAAGGTGAAGCTGGGTAACCCTTTTTGATAGCCACGACATCCCACAGGAGCACAAGGACTCACACACACTCACGCACACATACAAGTTGTATGTGCAACCAAAATGTTGCCAATTCGACAACGGCACTCAAATGAATTGGCGGTTATTGTATGCGTGAAGTGAGAGCAAGATAGAGAGAAGGAGAGCGTGAGAGTGAGAAAGAGATAGCCAAGTTATGGTTTGCCTTACGCTTCATGGGATTGCCAACAACACATACGCACAAATATACGGAGAGGGGTGGGCAGAGGTGGTCGTAGGGGACGGTCTTGTTTGGGTGGTGCCAATCTGCTCTCTGGGCATTGCCAAAGTAATCACATTTAATATGAAACGCACTGCAGCAAAAGCCACAAGAGAGAGAAGTGAGGTTATGTCATATGTATATACTTTGTGAGTGTTTCTATGTGTAAGTGTGTGTGTGAGTGTGTGTAAGTGTGTGTACGTGTGTGTACGTGTGTCTGTGTGAGTTCTGTCTTTGTGTGTACGTGCCCGCATCAAAATAAATGCAGACATTTCTCATAGTTTTATTTTTTTGCGCTTGTGTGGACAGCACTTCCTGTGACCACTAATTGAGCCAACGGAAGTCTACAAGCCGCACAACATAATTTAAATAAACAAAATGCCACTAAGTGAAGTTTAGACCGCAACAGGACATCAACCAGACACACACACACACACACACATCGTTTGACTGAGTCAAGTTGCAACTCAACCACGTTAGCTAATAGCTGGCCAGAACTTGCAGTTCCGTTTACGGTGGTTGCACTTACAAGTCTCCTTCCCTCTCTCTCCCTCTCTCTTTCTCTTTTTCTCTCTCTTTCTCTTTTTTTTCTCTCTCTCTCTCTCTCTCTCCTTCTCTCTGTCTAACACATTGCTTCGTTGTCACATACTAAACACATTTTTCAAACTGTTTCCGTGAGTTGTTGCCCGCCTCTTTATTTTATGCTCTAGCAAAAGGCTATTAAAGTTTTGCTATGAAGTAGGCGTGGTAAGTCCCACTAAGTACATACATGTGCTGTTGATACTATAATACCCTAGGCGGATAGGCAGAGTGAGTTAGTATAAACTTGTAATTTTTGTTTTATGCTTTTGAAAACCCAAGGAAATGCCAAAGGATTTAAATAATTTAAAATAATGACAGTTAATGTTATATAAAATGGGAGAATATGACTTTCAAATAAGTAAATATTATATAGTTTCTACAGTCAAAATCAGGCCAGAAAAGAAGTTTAACGAAATGCAGTAATGTCAATAGATGACAGTTATAAAAAAATTAATATTTATGCTTAAAAAACATTATTTCAGAATCGACTCTGTCTCTCTTATATAGTGCTCAATTTTTATTTAATTCATTTAAATTTAATATATTTTTGTATACATTTTTGTATTTATTTTTTTATATATTTTTTATATATTTTTTATATATTTTTTATATATATTTTATATATTTTTTATACATTTTTTATACATTTTTTATATATATTTTATATATATTTTATATATATTTTATATATTTTTTACGATATATCAAAAACTGGTACAAAATCATGAATATTTAGTGCACAATTCCTTATAAATAATTAAATTTTTTAAAATTTAACATTTTTTTAGGGTATTTACACATCTGTCATACATATTCCATGTATTTTTCTAGTTATATTGTCATATGTAGTATAGCATAGTGTCCAAGTTGTTAATGCAATCACATAGCATTCATATTCATCATAAAACCACAAAAGACACTACCCAACACTACACTATGCTACACAAACACTCACACTTGACTACTGAGTGTACAAAGGGGTCAAAGCAGTAGCACATTTGCCATTTGCTTAGCACGTACTAACACTATGTAACATAGAGTAGAGTATAGACCGATGCCACTGTGTGTTGCATTTGCCTACAAAAAAATGCTCCTTTTTTTTTAGTTTTGCTGCTCGTGCGTGCTCTGGCTCCTTTTGAGCTTTGACATAAAAATTTGCAACAGGATTTGTTCTTGTTGTTGTTGTAGTTGTTGTTGTTGTTGTTGTTGTTGCGGTGTAGAGTTTGCTTTCTGCAATTTACACTAATTTTAACAGCATTGCAACAGCGTAAACAATATATTTTATTAACATTCAAGAATGTTTGCTGTCTGCACTGAGTTTCTCTGGCATTTATCAACACTGTGCAATTTAAATCTGCAGCGCTACGTGTCATAAACTGAACACTTGATTTGTGAAAGGTGTTAACGCCCATACGAACCAACCATCCAAGTACCCAAAACACTCAAAACACCCATAACACCCACTCAGAGTTTAACATTGCTTTTTTATCTACTCCTTTTTTTAATCATAGCTCAGCTGCTTCATGCGCTGCTGCTGCTTCTGCTTGGCATAATTGCAATGTTTACCTGGGCGCTAGAGCTAAGTGAAGCGTTAAGGCGTGGCAGCGGAGGCGGCAACGGCATGCTCTTGATTAAAATTTCTGATTACTACTACTGATAGCAAAAGAGAGCGAGCAATGCAACACACACAAAAAAAAACTTGGCATGAATAACCAAACAAAAAGTAAAGAACAAAAACTCAACAGTAGGGATGGTGCCCACCAGAAGAGACCCTTTGTTTGGTATTTTCGTTACAGAATAGTATATAAGGGCCTCTATAGTATTTTGGGGGCAATACAGTATTTCTGGTGTACAGTAAAAGTTTTCTATTCAGTATAGTATTTGCGGTGATTTATAGTATTATCGATGACCGATTTTTATAAATTTTTCTAATTATTTTGGGCGGTTTCCCACGCCTCCTTCTACTTGTTACAAACAAAGCGACTTTTTACGATTTTAATATACACTTTAAATATTTTAAATACAGGGTCTAAAAAGGGAAAAAGTCGAGTGGAAAAGGTGCCACAAAATTGCAACGTTGGCGCTTTGTGACAGCAGCCGTATAGCTACACTTGCCACGCCCATTTTTTTGTGCCTAATAACACAAGCAACACTGTGAGAGATAGAGAGAGACAAAGAGAGAGGTGTTTGTGTGTGTATTTTGTTTGGCTTTCATTAGTTCACACTGTGTAGCTGTTGCAAGTTCATCCTTTTGCTGCTCGATGATTGATGATTTCAATTTGAATTTCCATGTCGTAGCAATATGAGCCATAAGCTCTAACAAAATAATCATAAAAACAACAAAAAATATTAAGCTAAAAACAACTATCAACTTAATTTAACTTTTTTTTTTCTGCCCAACTGCGCGACTGTACTTCCGGTTTTGTGTTGGGTTGTACGTGAAAGCGCTAATTAATGATGCCCCATGACAGAAAATTTATGTGCGATGCAAAAACTTTTGCAATATTTGTTCGCATTTAGTTTTGGGCCCGCCGTCTGTGTTTAGCCCATGTCAGATTCTGTTATAACGGTTTGTATGTGTCTATGTGTCTGTATGTGTGTTTCGGCACTTCCGTTTCCTGTATTAGGCCGGATAAATGGAGTGGTCCACATCACGTTTGTTTTACGTGTGCTACAAAAGGGGTAACAACATTTTGTTAACAGGCTTGACAATTATAAAAGACAACCCTTTAAGTTTGTGCTAAAGGTGACAACCCTAGAGCAGGGCTGTAATATGTGGGCATGGAATTGGAGTTGTTATTAATGCGATTATTTTAAATGTAGTTTAGCGATAAATGATACGATAAAACACTTGCAAAACAGAGGATAATAAAATATGAAAACAGTAAAGAATCATGCTGGTAACACTTATAAAATAATCGATAAATTTACAGCGTTGGAAAAGTATTAAAATGTACATGAATACCAATTATTGATTAGAATATAGCAATTCTAAGAATGTTAATACAAAATAATTTCATAAGAGTATAAACTTAATATTTTATAATCAAATAATTATGTATGTTAACACTGCCAAATACATCGATAAACTTAGTGTTGTAAAGGATCAAAATACACTTGAAGTTAATGATTTATTAGAATCAAGTTTGTGGGAAAATGTTTACATACAACTTTTTGAAAAATGTATAAACTCTTTAGTTTTTGAATCATCAAAAATGAATGCTGTTAACCCTGTCAAATTAATCGATAAACTTACAGTGTTGTAAAGTACAGAAATGCACAGTAATTATTAATGCAATTGCATTTTAGATCAACATCATACAAAATGCTTGTTTTGCCCCAAAATTCAATTGATTTTATTTAGACTTAATCAAGCTTTTGTGCGAACATGGATAATGCAGAGTATTAATTAAGCACATCGATGGTTGGCAATGTGTTTATTAATACATAACTGGCTATGTCTGATGATATGGTCAGGTATGGCATGGTTTGATATGCCATGGTATGGTATCATGTATTCATGTGTCCATATTCATTTACTGCTGCTGTATCTGCTGGTCGGTCGGGCATGCTTCAGGCGACTTTGTCTGCTAATGGTCATTGGTTGTAGCCAGGATTTCATTATGCATTGTTTCTCGAACCACTTGAGTACGTTGCTAAACGTGTGTGAGTGTGTGTGAATATGTGAGTGGAAATGTGAGTGTGAGTGTGAGTGTGAGTGCGAATGTGAGCTGTAGCTTAGTTCATTCATGTTTGTACATAAAACTTTGCCAGAGCATATATCGAGCTGCCTGTCCGTCTGTCTGTCTGCCAGTCCATTCGTCTGTCTGTCTGTCTGTCATTGTCGATTGAACCAGTGAGTACGTCAGTTAGAGTGCCTATCGCTTCGTCTCCGACTCTCATGCCACACTCGAGTGGCAGCTTTTGCTGCGCTTAGCTTGAGGTGTGCTTTTCAACTGGGGCGTCATCAGCATTCGAGTACTTCTTCATTTAAGTATGGGTAGCTCCACTTCAATGTAGTTGCTTAGCTTCCAGCATGTGAGAGGGGTCTTTTCCTGCTTTTCATGTTGGCATTATTGTTCTTCTTCTGCTGCTGCTGCTGCTGCTTTACCTTGGGGGCTGTTTATGTGATATGCATTGATCAGTTTCATATTGCAGCAGCATCACAAGTAGATACTTTGTTTTCAGCCTTGATTGAACCAGTTGCATTATGGCTATTAAGGGTTGCATTATACCATCTAGCTTATTTATTTATTAAAGCACAAAATCTTAGCAAAGTTTTACAGTCTTCTCATCCACACTTTGTTAAGCTGCTCTGCCAATTTTACAGCTTACACACCATTTGGCGCTATCAGTAGCTGGCTATAAAAAGAAATCTACAAATGCAACTATGCACAAGTATCCATGACGAATACGAAAAAAAATATACATATAAGAAAGGAAAGAAAAAAAAAAAAAACAATCTAGAGTGTTGCAAAGCAGGCAATGCACAATGACAACGACAATGACGACTTGTCAAATATTGACGTATCTCTTGAAAATTGTGCTACAGCACGCGGCTCATCCAATGTAAGCAGCCAATGGGTGAGGCTACTACTACTACTACTACTGCTATCGCTACTGCTACTGCTACTGCTGCTGCTGCTGCTGATACTTGCTCCCTGTGGCGTTGGCAGCGTCAGCAACATCATGAACTGGTTGGCAACACATGACGCTGTTGCCAACTATACCCTATACATACACTCGCACACATCATTTTCTGTTGTTGGCTTCGACATTTTTGTATTTGTTTCAAGTAGTCGGTTTGCTTTTATTTCGCTTTCGTTGCACTTTTACTGCCCAGAAGCAACAACAACAGCAGCAGCAGTAGTAGCAACAACATCAGGCCCAGTTCCAGGGAGCATAACCCCAGACTCAGATCCTGCAGCTCCGCTGGCACTTCATTTGCTGCGCTCAAGTGGATCCACTTTCATTTGTTTGCGCTCCGTTCAGTATGAGCAAAAGAACTAAAAAAGGAAACGAGGGGAATAAAACAAAGCATATGGCATTTCAAAGAGCATAACCATGAGATACCCAGTAGTTAATAAAAGTAAATTGAATTAGCTGTAGGCAGAAAATGGTTGAAAAATTAATCAAAAATTAAAATGATTAAAAAAGTAAAGGTTGTTAAAAAAATTATCATAGAGCAATGATTTCTAAATATTTTAAAAATTATTTGTCGGTAGAAAAATTATTTTAATATATTTCAAAATTTACTTGTCGATCGAAAAATTATTCTGAAATATTCAAAAAAATTTTGGTTTATTAAAAAATTTTTTTCGAATTTCTAGGAAAACCTTCTATATCAGCTATATCTACAGGGTTTGTGTTAGCTCTAGCAGTACATTGTGAATGAACTTATAAAGTGTGAATCAAAGGCTATTAAATTAATAATATATATTTTTAAAAAAATTTTTTTTAAGTGCTAAATAGTATGTCTATGATTCAGGCACAGCTTTCAGTGCTGCAGTCACAGGGTATCAGTACGTAAAGCATACAGGAAACCGTACATTCTATAGACACTTATTTACTTATATGATAATTCTGTTGAAAATGTTTCTAAAATTAAAAAAAAAAAAGTATATTTTAATGGTGAATTATTTATTTAAGCGTAAGGCATACCTTTTACTGCTGCAGCTACAGGGTAGCATCAGTGACAGAGACAAAAAGAGTGAAAACGAAGAGCAGCGACAGCTCCAATGAGTTGCTTGCTTTCTTTGCTAGTCTCCTTTTATATTTTTTTTCGTGTATTTTTTTTTGTCACCCCGCTTATTGTAGTTTGCAGAGTAGCTGCTGCTGCTGCCTCTGAAGCTGCTGCTGATTCAGCTTTGTTTGCCTTAAGCCTTTGTGCAAACATTTTGCGCCTGAGACCAGCCCCAGGACTGCATGATGATGGCACATGGACAGCAGCAGCAGCAGCAGCAGGAGGAGTAGGAGCAACAGCATCATGCAGAGGGGCTACTGCATAATAAAACCGAAAATACACTAAACCCATGCACAGATGAGAAACACAAGAAAAAAAGAGATGAAATAAAGGAATACTGTAAAAAAATGAGCAGCCATTACGATGTCGATGGTCGTGTCTTGTCCGCTTTGTCGTTGCCCCGAGAAATGCATCATCAATACTACGTATGCTCTATATATTCGCTCGTATAAAGTGCTTGCCCTATGTATGTATGTATGTATATGTGTATGTATCTATGTGTGATGCTCTATACTCACTTATCACGCATGCTGTGTTTTCCCTGTTGCTTCATTGTCTGCATTTTGGCACTGACTCGCTTTTCCGCCTCACACTGCGTCGATGGCGTCGATTTCATGTAGCAGCAGTCGCATGCGTCATGCTTAGTCAGTCAATCGACGAGCCGTCGCCTTTGGGCCAAGTTATTGGCCAATATTTTACTGGTAACGTTTTGTCTATTTTGTCTATTCACTGTCTACAAAAGTCAATCATCATTGCCCCTCATAAAATCATCTCTTTTATTCGCTGAAAGCGTAAAAAATTCTTTGAAAATTATTTAAAGTAAATAAAATTCAGTTTCATATCAATTGATACTTAAAGCGAATTACTATGACTTTCATGGTTAATAATTAAATTGCTTTCAATTTTTTAATTTTTTTTATTAAAGTATACAATTTTTAACATATTAAATAATTTTCAATATTTTTTAAAATTCATATAATTATAAAAATTTTTAACACAATTTTTTAGTCAGAAATCGAACTTAATTTTTTGCTCTATATAAATTGGCATTAGTAGAAAAACTTAAATTAATATTATAAAATATAATTATATAAAAATTACACTTTTACTTTTTTCAGAAACCAATTTAAAAACTATATTCAAACAAAGTGTAAAAACCTAGCTAAAAAACTCATTTTATAGCTAAAGTTGCTGTAGTAAACATAACCTTACAGAAATTAACATCAAGTTTTTTTTATTGGAACGTTTAAACTGCTAAAACTTAGATAATTTGTTGAAAAAAAAACACACACAGATTTTAAATGTCTTTCAGCTGTTGCCAAAAAAAAAAATGCATCACATCAACAACAACAACAACAGCAATAGCTGAGCCTCAACAATAACAACAACTGCAAGAACACAAAAGAAAAACAATAATAATGAGAAGGCAAACAAACAAGACGAAAGCAAACTTTGCACTAAATCCTTACAAATGTTTATCTTTTCTTAATCCCGCACTTAACTGCGCAGACCCGCATTGGCCCTGTCCCTGTCCCTGTCCCAGTCCCAGTCCCAGACCCTGGGCCCACTCGCTGCTGAGCTCGACTTCTGGGCCTGAAAATTGCTCATAGACTGTGATAAGATAAAAGTGGGATGTGGCGGTAATTTCCCATTGCTCTCTAGCTTGCTCTTTCAACCAGTCGCTTTCTCTTTTTCTCTCTGTCTCTCTCTCTTTTTCTCTCTGTCTCTCTCTCTCTTTGTCTGCTTATGCTGATGATGTGCTCGCTTGTCGCCCAGTGCATGTAGCTAGCAAATTGCTTAACGCTTCCAAGCGTCACGCCTCCTTTTATTTTTGGGCGTTAGCCCACTTGCAGTTGTGTGCATTTCCAGTTTGCCGTTTGCTATTTTCTTAACACAGTTGTAAAAACTTTACGCAGCGCACAAAATCCCAAGGAACAACAACAAAAAGCAGCTAGAAAAACTCCAAACTTGGAGTTTTGTTGCCTTGACTTTAGCTTTTCTTCAACAATTTTCGCAACGACAAGTTTTATAAGTAGCTGAGGCAAACTCACACAAACTCCATGTCGTAGACCCCCTCGCATACTTCCCCTTCGCATATCCCCCCTTCACCCTAACTCAAATGTATCTGACCGTTGTCCTGCATTTGCACATCGACCGCGAATGTGCAAAGTTTTGCCAAAGTAGGCGTGGCATTGCCCGGGGAAAAACTTCAGCCATTTTTTGGGGGGTTGCTTTAATTGTTTTTGATTTTGTTGCAACAAAATAAAATATTTGCAATTGTCAGAGTGGTGGGAAGGGTGTAGAGATCCGGAGGTAAATGTGTCTGAGCTTTTCTATGCGTCTTAATCTTTTGTTGATGCTTGTTTATTTTGCAATTACTTAGGCCTTCCCTTTGCCTCAACCTCAAGCATGCTCTCTCTGTCGCTCTCTGCTTTTTCAGAACTGATTCAGTCCTTGTCTTCGCCCCCGGACCTCCCACTTCTAACACTTTGAGTGCGTTTTAAGTGCTTGACTGCGTCCCCCGTTGTCGTTTTGCTTTTGGCTTTATTTGTTTGCTTTTTGTTGCGTCTTTTTTGGGCCCAAGACTGCGCTTTTTCTGAGCTTAGAGAGCATTTGCTTTTTGTTTGTTTATTGTTGCTTGTGGCAAAATTGTTTGCCTAATTTTATGCTTTGTTTATTGCTAAAGGTGTGCTAAACTGTTTTCAAAATCTCAAATCAATAAAATAATTACATTCATATGCATGTGCAATTGGACATAAAGTGAACCAAAAAATACTAAAAAAAAAAATGAAATTAATATCTGAAAAGCGCTCACTCATTGACGTTATGACACTATTATGATTAATAATATAAACTATATAATACAAATTCAACAGTAGGGACGCAGCCCGATAGTAGGAACTCTTTGTTTAATATTTTCGTTACAGTGCACTATTTTCGCTATGGTATAGTATTTTTTATAGTATATTACGTGCAATATATATAGATTTAGTAGTAAGCGGGTGTGTGGTCAAATGGAGAGATTGTTTTTTTAGGTGCTTTGTAATATATTCAGTAATCATTTTCAATAAATAATAAAATCGATACCGATAATCAAAAAATCGATACCAATAATCGGTTATCGATAATACAAATGCGTTTTTAATTAAATTAAGCGATATATTTAAATTGCGCCTCTTCGCCAATTCATAATTATGATAAAAAAAAATATATATATATATTGGATCTGCCACGTCTTCTTCTTCCAGCTATATACGACCAGTCTTTACACAAAGATAATAATAGAAACCTGAATAATTGAACCTATTTAACCAATTCATTAATTCGATTCATCTGCTCTTGTTATAGACACATATTAAGCTTCATTTTGCGCCTCATTAAACATCAAGTAAATCAATAAAAAAAAAACCAGAGACAACATGCAAAGGACATTTACAATAAATCAGCTAAAATGCAATGCCCAAAAAATATATAGCGAAAAGGAAAAGTCAAAGTCTGCGAAGTCGAAGTCTACGATGTCTCATAAAGGGCACAATTAAATATCCATTAATCATGCGATTGATGTGAGTGAGGAGCAGATGGAGTAGAAGGAGAGAAAAGAAGAAAGCGCAAAAAATGTGGCTAACAACAATTGCTAAAATCACTTGAGCTGAAACTTTTGACTGAAAGAGAAAGAGAAATATATGAGCACACACACACACACACTCATACATTGTAAACTATTTGCTGCTTTAATCGGAAACGGAAACAGGGCTGACAGTCGGCAGTTAGGCAGGCAGTCAGCCGGTTGACAGTCAATCGATAGACAGATAGATAGAGATGGAGCTTTCGTATCGTATCGCATCGCAACGAGGCAACAACCCATCAAGCATTGAGCATCGATTCTGCCCGTTTTTGTTGTTGTTCTTGTTGTTGTTGCTGGGGCCGCACTTAGTTTTGCCGTACAATCAAAGCGGAAGTCATTTTCGTACGTTAATTGACAACAACCCAGGAGCAGCAGCTGCAGAGGCAGAGGAAGCAACACACAGAGAGAGTGGGAGTGAGGTTGTGGCAGAGGGAAAAGTCAGAACCAATAACGATGACGACCACGACGACATCATGGGCATAGCCATGAGAAGTGAGTGTGGGTTGGGGGGTGTGGGTAGTCGGCATGACGTTGATGGTGTCGCTGACGTCGTCTATCAATCAGTGACCCAACCAACTGCTACCAGCCACAACTAACCCACCGCCTCCCTTTGCCACCCCCCAACAGTGACTGCTTCATTTTCCTGCTCGTTGTAACTCGTATTTGTTATATGGCAAAATAGTTTTGAATAGTTTTGCATTGTACCAAGTCGGAGAAGGTTGTGTGCGGGGAAAGGGGTGTTTGGCAAAGGGTTTTTTGTTTTAAATGAAAGCTTAATGAAGCCTGGGGGTTGCCTTGGCTGAAAACTACGTGCGCGATTGGTTTTCAGTGAGTAAATTGGGTCGATGCTATATAAGTTAAGTGGAGTGAGTGGTTGAGAAGATTGGATGGTTTGGGTGGTTTAACTCTTTGCCTCTTGGTCGTTGCCGTGTCTTGGTTCTAGTGTAATAATTGCGACTGATTTGTGGCTTGTGCTTGAGCGTTGCCTTTGCCTCTAGAAGTTTGGTGAAAATTGGAAAGCCTTGTGGAATTGCGGTATTCAGAACGGAGATTGTTTTGAGACTCTCTTTCGCTCACTCTCTCGTTCTCGCTCAGTCTCTCTCGTTCTCGCTCTCTCAGTATGTGATCAGATCAACTTGTTAGACAGTTTAATATTATTGTAGACCATTGGGAACACATAGGTTTTTAGAGCTGCTGCTTAGGCACTAATGAAAAGATGGTAAGAAAAATAGACAGCCTTTGCTATGTGATTCTCTTTCCCCCCCCCTCTCTCTCTCTCACTCTCTCTCTCTCTCTTTGTCTATTTATCCCTTTCACATGTTGATGTTTGGTTTTGTCAATGTGTCAAAATGGGCAAACATTTCATATAGATGATTTCCATGTTGCATTTGCCGCTCTCAGATGTTTTGATGATTGCCATTTAGCTTTTGATGTTGTTCAAAATGATGATTGCTCGTTTGAGCTTTTTTTGTGTTGTTGTTCTTTGTTGTTTTCCAATTGGCATTTGTTGTTCCGCTGGCGAATTGCATTGCTCATTAGGAATGCGTAGTCCAAAATGAACAACAAAAAGTATCCATGTCACTGGGCATTATAGTAGCACAATGCATTCACACACACAAACGCAGCGGGTAACCTCTATATAACAAATATTGCTGCAGTAGTGAGTGCTCAACAGAAGTACAAGCAATATGACTACAATGAATGAATTGCTTTTATTTCATTTTAATTTATTTTTTTTTATTTTAATTCATTTTATTTTATTTTATTTTATTTTAATTTTTTTTTAAATCAATTTTATTTTATTTATTTTTTATTTTATTTTATTTTATTTTATTTTAATTCATTTTATTTTATTTCATTTTATTTTATTTAATTTTTATTATTTTATTTTACCTTATTTTATTTTACCTTATTTTATTTTATTTTAATTCATTTTATTTTAATTCATTTTATTTTAATTCATTTTATTTTATTTTATTTTATTTATATTTTATTTTATTTATATTTTCTTAATGAATTATTTTCATGATAAATTTTTACTAAAATTTTTATCAATACTTTTTTGTAGACTACTAGTCTACTATAATTAATTATATGTAATTATAAATATTTTTGTTTTATGTCATCTGTCGACCTGCACTCTATAAACCCAGCATACCCTTTAGGAACCTAGTCTTGCAATTGGTTTACGGGACTGTAAAAACGTATGACCTAGTATGGCGGCTCGACATCAACTGCATTTTAAAATAAACGAATGCGAACGCGAATACAATTGTGACTGTGAATGTGAATGTGAATGTGCACATTGTGAATGGCATTGCGAGCGGCTGCCATTTTGTTTTAGTTGCACACACCAATGACAGGCAGTAAGTCTGTCTGTCATTTGCCCTCACTGTTCCGGCCATCCTTTGCCTACAATTCTCTTCTCTTCTCTATAATTTTTTTTATTTCATTTGCGTGTGTGAGAGTGTGAGAGTGTGTGTGAGAGTGAGTGTGTTGTTCGCTTTTGTGCGATTGCCGCGCGCGCTGAATCGGCATTATTTTGTGTTGCATACGCTGCGGGGCTCGGCACGTGCATGTCAAACTGCAGCAGCAGCAACAGCAGCAGCATATATTACAACGACAACATACGCTTTTGTTGCTGCTGTTGGCGGGGCAGTATCAATATACTGCTGCTGCTGCTGTAGCTGTTGCTGCTGATGTTGATGTTGCTGCTGCTGCTGCTGCTTGGGTCATCGATGTTGGAT
>JBANCZ010002696.1:0-14839 GCA_037040025.1 Sphaerogastrella javana
CATTTGATCAGAGCTGCCTTTAACAGAGTCCAATATCGTAACGTTAGCCGTTACGTAGCAGAAACGTAATATAATATTTGAATTTTTCAACGATATTTACATTACAATGATTAAATATTAGTAATAATTCAACAGCATTTAATAGAAAAGCAATGTTGTTGTATAACTTTTTAGAATGAATGTAATGTTAAATAGTTTCAGTTAACAGTTTGCAAATAATTCCTTAGTTGTCGCGAAAATGCTTTAACAGCGCATATTGATTTAACAGTGCCGTTTTGAGTAAAGGCTTTTTAGATTAATTAAAAATAATTGATTAAGCTAATGAATTCATTTACAAATGTTATCTTAACATTATTAATAAAGCATTTGAACAATCGATAAAATAGCAGCGATTAAAACATTGCAGCAAGCACACAAGTAAATATCGACTGAACCTAACCGATAGCAACATCTTACGCAGAGTTATCGCTCGCAACAGAATAATCAAGAATCAAACAAGCAAATTCCAGTACGTCGCTGTTCTGTTGCGCTGCTAAGCCTCTACCACGAATCCACAGCAAACTTTGAAAGATCAGATGAATTGTAATAGTTAGTCACAATTTGTAGTTCAAATAGAGCAGTAAGAAATAAAAAAGGTTTGCTCTAACTTATAAATTAACTTATCTAAGCAGCAGCTCGATTAACATAACAGGTGCCTCTGTAATTAACAGCTCCGCGCTGTTGTCTGGCTTACGCTCTAACAGAGTTTCGACTGCGGCGTCGGGCTCAGTTGCGTTTGAGCTTTCGTGCCGTGCGGTTGTCGGGAGTGAAAGGTTATTGGTCGGATGTCGAGGGAGTTGTACACGCGACGCAGGGAGCAATCGAATTATTGGATTCAACAGAAGTTAACAAATTCTCGGTGTATATTGCGGCAATCATATTGAGTGGACAAGGAATCTTGCTCAATTAAAACCAAAGTAAACTATAATTCTTGGCGAATAAAAGTGAAACTCCACTTAACGAAAAGGAAAAGCAGAGAAGGTGCGGCAGTAAGTGAATGTTCGTAGTGAAAATTTCTAGGGGTAGGAGTGTGCCAAGGGTAAAGGCAATGGAGTAGGAGCAGGAAAAAACTTCAATATGATGCGCAGACGCAACAAAAACAAAAAACGGCTGTTTTTCACATTTTCCCGCGCTGTGGCCCACAGGTTCGACGACCCCCACTGAAAATAAAGGGCCGGCACAACGTGCGAACTGCCATACAATATGTGATAAGAGCATGTCAATACGGCTGGGATTAAAGTCATTGCACACTGAAGCAGCTCTGCTCACTTTCGATGGCCATCGGTCATTGGCCATTGAGCAGCCAACAGTTGTGTTCCAGTACAAACAACACATACACATTTAATTGCCACGGCAAACGCTGCGTATGCTTAACGCACAAAACGCACAGCACTCGCCTGTGGGTGTAGCTGTTTACTTAGCACACATCTACACCCATACATACATACGTGCTTTTGGCCCTCTATCCCAGTTAACAGCTCTGCTGTGAGCTACCTACAGTCCCCCCACATCCAGTCCTCCGTATTTGGACTCGCTCTTGACTGGCGACTCTCTGCCTAGCACGCATTGGCACTCGAACGCGTGTTGGAGGCGCTTCAAGAGCTGTCATATACCATATAGCGTATACCAAAGAATGTGCCAAATAATACAATATTTGTGTCTGTTTTGCGACAGAGGAGAAGTCGAACAATGGATACACTTGACACACACACGTGGAAAACTTTCAATACTACAGACAAATACCATATACAAACATATGGTAGGAACCTATGCCTATGGGTGCCATTGGAATACGAATATTGATGGGCATATCATGGGAAGAGGGAAAATCGAAAAGACACCATCAGGAAAAGGATACAGAAAAAGTATACAAGGGACAAATATGAGCAGGAAAAGAAATACAAATAGGAAGCGGGAGTGAAATTCCTATAGAATTAATCATTGTATCTTCTAGAATAGTAACAAAAAAGGAAATTTATTAACAAATAATAAAAAATATTTATTTTCAAAAAAGTGTATGGCATATTAATAAGATTTTTATACCCTAACATGTCGGTCTCTTTGAATTGGTTTACTTCTAAGAAAACGCAAATGTTGAAATTACGAAAATATTTCATTTTATCGATCTATAATGCAAAGTCAAGCGTGAATCATAATCAACGAGACGTATTCTCAGAAAATATCGAATTAGCACCGAACTCTGAAATCACTGAAACTCTACCTGAGATTCTCTACCTTACTATTGAGTAATCTAAGTGCAACAAATTAACAATTACACTTAGAGTAATTGCTCATGTTTCGTATTATTTCTCCTCTAATATATGCTAAGTGTTGTCGTCTTATTCATCGATTAGTTGGACGTAATTGAAGCTGAGTTGGCAGTTCATTTCCGCCCAAATGCATAGAGCTCACACATAGAACACAGAACTGGTTGACCTTGATGTGATTTAGTTAAATTGCACTAGTCGCTGTGATTAATCATCAATGAAGCGTGCAAAGAAGCCGTTTCGTCCAACAATTGCAATTCTCTGGCGTATCACGTGGAGCACAAACAATATATAGCCAGAAATGTGGCACAAACGGCGACACAAAAGAGAAGAAGAAATAAACAAAATAAACAACATTATTCTAATATAACTACAACCGGTTCAATGTTTGCACAATTTTGTTATTTCTTTTATGTTTTGTCGCCAGACGCAGCCAAAAAAGAAAAATGAACTACAAAATGTATTTCTGAATGGTTGGAATCAGCTATGAGTTCAGTTCAGCTGAAATTAAGCTAAGGGAGCCAAAGAAAAAAAACCCGTATCAGTCGCTAAGTGCTGTGGGGCAGCGTGTGGCGTATTCATTTATGGCTCATTTGCTTGTTAATTTAAATTTCACACACAAACACACAAAAAGCAAACTTTACCTTCTGCTGCTGTGCAATTTTTGTTGTTTTTTCTTTGGTTGCTTATTTACTTATTTTCGTCACACTTTTTACGGTTTCATATCACATTTTCGGGCAAATTTTGCGTGGTTCTAATAACTTGACCTGCTCTGTGCATGCGCTGCTTAGGATACATATTGTGGGTCTAAGCAGCACTTCCTGTTCCCCCTTGGATTAAAACACACCCCAGTGAGCTTATGGTAAACATGTCAAAGTTAATTAAACGCATACACTGTGCGTTGTATACACTGAGCGAAAACATCACTCCTATTATTAAATGAGGGCAAAGTTTCGGTTTTAAGTTCGTAATCGTATATATAATGAAATCAGTCACAGTCTTCGGCTTAGTTATAGATTACACTGCTATAAAGCATATATGATATGTTTTCAAGCTTTGCTAAATTTTATAGATTATAAATATTTAAAGGTAAAAGTTGATATATATATATATATATTTGTAAACAATGTATATATTTCTAAACAAAAGAAAAACGGTTTAAGCAATTTGTACTGTGTTTACTTTGGAATAATTTCACTCGAATTTTCTGCAAGTGTATTGTGTTTGGCACCTCTGCAAAGTAACCGCAAAAACAGTTAGTGCTAACTAGTTGTTGCTGTCCCCAAGTGAGACAGACCGCAGCGAGTGTAACGGTAAACAGAGCTCGGCCCTGGTTGAACTGATTCAATTACACGCACATTGCTCATACGGCAAGTGGGACGTGGCAAAGTCGGAACTGACCCCCAGCACACAGCACAGTGCACATCAAAATGCATACTCAAAATAGAAGTAAAATAAATATAGACAGAGAGAGAGAGAGAGATAGAGAGAGAGAGAGAGAGAGAGAGAATGCAGAAATTATATGCGAATTGGTAACTGTGGCAATCCCACGCCTCAGCTTCTGTGTCAAGTCCGTTTTGCAACAGTTTTTCTCGCCCATATCGAACAGGGTGTGTGTGTGCGTCTGTTTAGTAGTAATAAGCACCTAATGGGGCTTCTTGTTTATTTTTTTTTTTATTTACTCATTTCTTTTTTTGGTTTGCTATAGTGCGAAAGGGTAGAGAGCGCGTGCATTAACGGACATTGCCCTCCAGCACAATTGCGCCCTCAAGCATGGCCTGATCTGGCCTGGCATAGCCTGGCCCCTGCTCATTGTTGCTATTGTTGCAGAGAAAAAAAGCGTTAAACTAAAACCGAATATTGTCGTTAATGTGTGTGTGTTTTTTTTTTTGTTGCTGTTAGTGTTTTGCTATGCGCAAAGTGAAATTATTTTCTATGTGTTGGCTTTTGTTGTAAAATGTCAGTTGTGCCTTATTGTTGCTGTTGCTGTTGCTGTTGCTGTTGCTGTTGCTGTTGCTGCTGCTGCTTAAACACTTGTATTGTTTTTGCTGTCGTTTTGTTAATGCAGCATTAAACAAACAGCAGCAGCAACAACAACAATAAATAAAATTCGTGACGTTGATTTCACACATGCCGCTTCTGCTGCTGTTGTTATTGTTATTGTTGTTGTTGTTATTGTTGTTGCTTTTGTTGTTGCTGCTGTTGTTGTTGCTGCTGTTGTTGTTGTTCGTCTGGCCACGTTTTGTTGACCCCAGAACTTTCCAAGCGTGATATTGCCCACTGTGACAGCCCAGAGACAGGGACAGACTATATTCGAAAGAGGCTCCATAAACATTAAGAAACACAACTCAGTTATGCATGCATACATACACATTCCCACATACACATGTATGTACATGAAATATGGTATATGATGTATATATATACACTTTCATATATACTTATACTCAATGCTCCCTCCGTGCGCGCTATAAAAATAAGCAAAGCTTTTCGTTTATTTGCATAATCTGGCGAATGCACTTGGGCTGTTTATTTTTTTTTTTTTTTGTTTTTTGTTTATTATACAGTTTTTATTTTTTTTTTATTATTTTTTTTGTTTTCTTTTTTTTTTTTTTGCAGGCCCATAATAAAAGTATGCATTTGTCACATATTCCGCAATGACGATAAAAAAATAAAAAATATATACTCACGAAATAGATACAAAATAAACATTAATTAAAATAATTAATTAATAATTTATATAAACTTACTTTTGATGCTATAGGCTATATATACATATTATATTCCCATATTTATTTTACAATCACTTTTTTTTAACAAAAATAAGCATTGTTTTTGTTATTTTAAGGTTCAATTTACGGAAATGAAGATCTTATTATATATATTTTCAAGATTCTGATATGATTCTATAAATCATCTTTCAGAACTCTAGTATTTACATTTATATAAAATACTTTGAGATGAGATTAATAATGAATACATGGGAATTTAATGGTACATATGAGGCAATAATCTATCTAAGAATTTCCAAAAATTGTAGCTTAATGCGCACTTGCTATCGATATATGAAGGATGCTTTGTCCAAATTGGATAATATAGGATACTATGTCAATTAAGATAATGGTTTCGTTCACAGTCTTAAATTTGTTTTTATGGTATATAGCAGGACATTCATTGTTTTTTTTGGGCTGTTAAATATATGAAGGATATATAGTACTGCTGTTGTACTTTTAATGACTTGCCACATTTTATTACCGAATGGTGGGCAACATACAACCCACAGTATGTATACAAGTACATAAGTATGTCTATATACTCTGTATACATGGTGTTATGTACTCCAGTTGTATCTATGACTCCCCTTCGACCTTGGTTGCAACAATAGCAGTGACCACAGCGAATCGTTCGTTGTGGGAAAACGCGACAATTGCATGTAGGAAGCGAATTGTATTTTGGGTTATGGAATTTGGGGTTTGGTTTGGCTTGCTTCAACATGCTTAACACGCATCCTGTGCAGCAAGGACATCAAAGTAGAAGAGAACTTAACTGTGCCTGGGTGCAGCTCATTCACAAAAAATTTAAAAAAAAACCAACAACAGAACAATACAACATCAAAGTAACGGAAAACGGGGCGGTATTGGCGGTACTTAACCTACTTTTTGCGGTCTGTTTAGATGCTTTTGCTTTTCACTTTGACATGCGGAAAGAGAAAAGCGTATTGTAACATGGAGAACAACTTGTGCTGGTATGATCTCATGTGGTCTACCCCCTACAAGCACAATGTCTGACCTAAATTTTCTCATTTTACTGCCCTAAAAAATATTATAGTCTATTGATTTTTGTTGCTTTACGCGTTTCATTACAGTTGCAGCTCGTAGAATACATACCACTGCCAAAATAAGAAGACTGAAAACCTCAAGGAGCAATCCCAATCACGGACCAAACATCTGGGGTTATTTCCCAGCGAATTTCTATACATAAACACAATTCCTACAGTGTGGATATGTGCTAAGCCTCAAGCTGGACAAAATGTTTCTGCCTGTCAAACCGATTCAGTGAGTAAACAGTTGCAAGTCTCAAACTGAGGAATTGAGCTCATTTCATTCATAAAAACATCCCCCAAAAATATATATAAAGGGAGACTTTGCGGCGTGCTGAAACCAACCCTGAGACTCTGTTATGGGGGCGTCATGTTGTCGCCGCATAAGCAAACACCGTCACCATCATCATCAGTAGCGGCACCAGCAGCAGCAGCTTTGACGACAGACATCAAACATTATCTAAAATTATTCTCTATCAAAATGGATTTGATTCGTTGCAGCACCGAATCGGGTGGCAACAATGAGGATGTCACCACCAGCAATAACTCAACACAAACACCCAGCGATCTGAGCCCACCGGGCCCCAACGAAGAGGTTCTGCCACAGGCGCATCATCAGAATCCAGGACACTGTATTGCCTCCTTTGCTGCCATCAATCAGATGCGCACTAATTCACAGGTAGGTATATTCAAATAGGGGGGCATCCTATTGTTTGAACATCATAAGAGATAAAAAAAAAAAATACTAACGGAGTATATAGAAATTTATTATCATAATAGAGTCTTATCCTGTCTGTTTCCTGATAAAAAAAATTAAAGATCTATGTTAATGAACGAGATAGAGTTACAAAATTCAATGTGTAGATAGCTAGCAGTGTTAGTTTAATATTGCAACAAAACAACAACATATTTTACAAATATATTTATGTTTGAATATTACTATTACATCGAAAAAATTTAAAATTTTAAACGTAAGTAAATTGCAATCAATTTTGATATTAGATATTCAACTACACATATATTTGATCTATTAAATGTATCATTAAAATAGGAATATCATTTAACGAAATCATTGAAAGGGCATCTAAAGTGCAATCTTAAAATTTATTAAGCGTGTCAAACAGGCAGCATAATTAAAAATATACAACTATTTATGCATAGATAAATGATTGCGTGATTCCAGAGCAATAGGTCGCACACGACTCACTTACAGCATGAGTCTCATGTCGTATACATAATTTCCATTTTTATCCAAAAATGAAAGAAAAAACACATAGTATTAATTGTCGGAATGGGTAAATGACAGAGTGTATAAGAGGGCAGCCAGGGTGAGCCGAGCTAATAGAGAAAAATTGTCATCTTTTAGCGATAAACATGGAATATGTAGATGCAGCAAACAAATTCGCACAGCCAGGGGTTGGGCTTGGGGTTTGGTAGTGGCACAGCGACCCCACCCACTACCCACGGGGTGACGTGTGCGTCGAAAGTTATTTTCCTTTTTCGTATTTATTTAAAGAGCATAGTAAAAAATTAGTCAATTTTCGATGCACAGGCTATTAAAAATAGATTTTAATCGGGTGCACTGGCTCGACAAGAGGCGTGACTCCCGTTCTGCGAAATTCGTGACGAGACTGTAGCACACTGTGTAGATGTGGCAAGAGTCACTTCTAGAGCTTCAGTTGGTATATGCACAGTGGAGAGCCTTTGGAACGAACATGTCTTACATGTGGAAATGATATGCTCTACTCCATAGAGCAAGGTTATCAAGTATTACGAGTAACTCTCACATTTTCCATCGAATCCTGCACCACTGTGCTTCATCGTGTAGCGGTGTAAAATTGAGCACGTACCCCCAAGGACTTTGTCGTTAATCGGATTTGAGTAATGGGACACTTTACATGCCTCGTCTCGTTTGCTTCCCCCTCCCTGTTTGTCTCATGTGTCACTGATGTTTGTTTTTTTTTTCCATCTCGTTGCAGCTATGCGATGTACGCCTGGAAGTGGGCGGAGACACCATCAACGCGCATCGCGTGGTTTTGGCCTCCGTCTCGCCCTATTTCTATGCCATGTTCAACGGTAAGTACAGCAGAGATCATCGTACTTTTACGTTTTGTAGGACGATGCAGCATCGGTATAAATATTTATTAGCTGACGATACACTTGATGGCTCTTGTAATTATCGATGTTATCGAAGCTATCGAACTTGGCAGTATTCTTAGAGATACGAATATCTTCAAATTATCGATATAATCAGAGCTATCGAATTTGGAATATTGTTAGAGTTGCCGGAGCTATCGATTTAGGCAGTTTAATAGACTTATCGTGGAATTATCGAAATATCTTGGAAATATCGAATTTGGCGATATTTTTAGATATACGGATATCCTAGAATGTGTAAAACTCATTGAGTTACAAGACTATGCAATTTCTATTTACAATTCCTAAAACTAATCCAGCCTCTTCCCAATCTCCTTTAAAGATGACATGCTTGAGCGCACACAGGGCCTGGTACGCATGCATGATGTGGACAGCTCGGCGCTTAGCCAGCTGGTGGACTACACTTACACAGGAGAGATTACCATAACGGAGCAGAATGTGCAGGTGCTGCTGCCAGCGTCAGGTCTGCTGCAGATGCATTCGGTGCGTGATGCATGCTGTAAATTCCTTCTGCGTCAGCTGCATCCGTCAAATTGCCTGGGCATACGGAGCTTTGCGGACGCTCACTCCTGCAAGGAGCTGCACGCGCGGTCTCACAAGTATGCGCTACAGAATTTCCAACAGGTCGTTGGCACTGAGGAGTTCCTGTTGCTGCCGTTCGATGAGGTCAAGGAGCTGATAGCGAACAGTCAGTTGAACATCAGCAGCGAGGAAAAGGTATTTCTGGGTGTGATTGGCTGGGTGAAGCACGATCTGCCCAAGCGTCGCCAGTACATTGCAGAGCTAATGTCGCATGTTCGCTTGCCGCTGGTTAGCCGAGATTTCCTGATGAGCTGCGTCGAAACGGAGTCGCTGATGCGGGATGACAGCCAGTGCAAGGAGCTGCTGCTGGAGGCCATGAAGTATCATCTGCTGCCGGAGCAGCGCAGCGTCATGGACAGCCATCGCACACAGGAACGTCGTCCTGAAGGCATGAAGCCATATATCTTCGCCGTGGGCGGCGGCAGTCTCTTTGCCATACACAATGAGTGCGAGGTATACAATCCACGCTGCAACAGCTGGTCCCCGGTAGCGCCGATGCTGTGGCGTCGCTCACGATCGGGTGTCACCTCGTTGAACAAGCAGTTGTATGTGGTGGGAGGGTATGATGGTGTCAGTGATCTGGCCACTGCAGAGTCCTACAATCCATTGACCAACAAGTGGAGCAACATTACACCAATGGGCACCAAGCGTAGCTGCTTGGGCATTTGCTCTTATGATGGCTTGATCTTTGTCTGCGGCGGCTATGATGGCGCCTCCTGTTTGAGCAGCATGGAACGCTATGATCCACTCACTGGTATCTGGAGCTCCTGCCCAGCAATGAGTACCCGGCGTAGGTACTGCCGTCTAGCCGTGTTGGAAAATCAAATCTATAGCTTGGGTGGCTTTGATTCAACCAACTATCAGTCGAGCGTGGAACGCTTTGATCCGCGTGTGGGACGCTGGCAAGCCGTCGCCAGCATGTCAGCCAGACGCAGCAGCTGCGGCGTAGCCTCCACGGATGGCCATCTATACTGCATTGGTGGCAATGATGGCACCATGTGCATGTCCAGTGGCGAACGATACAATCTCAGACGCAACTGCTGGGAGCCCATAGCAGCCATGCACTCTCGCAGGTGAGTATCAGTTGATGATGCAGCTGTAATCCTCGTGAATTTTTACATGTGTCCTTTTACAGATCCACGCATGAGGTAGTTGAGGTCGAGGGAATACTGTACGCGCTAGGTGGTAATGATGGCAGCTCCTCGCTGAATTCCGTGGAGCGCTATGACACACGTCTGAACAAATGGAGCGTTGTCAATGCCATGGTGGCCAGGCGCAGCTCAGTGGGCGCTGCAATGCTGGAGTGCTTCCATTTGGAGCGCGGACTGGTGCAGACGACGAACTTATGACCCCCGCTGAGCAGCATCACGGAATCTTTCGCCGCTGCCTCAGCGAATGCCGCTAATACCAGCAATGGTAACAGCAGCAGCACCAGCAGCGGCGCGAGCGCCAGCAGCACCAGCAACATCAATGCAATTGTGAATAGAAATCTAACTACAAATGGCAACAATAGCACCCTAACAGTGCCCAGTCGAGCTGAGGCAGCAGCATTCACTGCCAACATTGCATTGAGCTCATCGGCGCCCTCGGCAAGCTCCACGCTGCGTCGACACCGCCGGGAGACGCCTGCTCTTTCCGAGAGTCGCCGGGCCAACAGCAACGCTAGCAGCAGTAGCCCAAGCAGCGACAGCAGTGCCAGTGCCAGTGGCAGTGGCAGTGGGAGCAGTAGTAAAACACCATCGACTGCCTGATCCTGGTCCTTGTCGTCCTACGGCAGGCATTTTTCGTAAAGCATCGTAATATACTATCTATGATAGTGATATGACATACCTATAAACAATGAGTAACTAAAATCTAATCCCACGCGCCTATTGCAGGAATTTCTATTGAATTGAATTGTTTGGAGTTCGTTATTATGAGTAGTGATTAAAATAATATACAACATTCATTAGCGTACCATATGATATGATAGATACTATATAAACTCTATTGATGGAGATAATTATATGATTATGATGATGAGATGATGAGAATGACAGCAGATTTTTTGTCAGTTGAGGCTCAACAAGTTGGCAAAGCGAATTCAGAAACACAGACATAAATTTTCTAGTTGTTTCTATCAAGGAAATGAATTGATTTTGAATAGATGTAAATGAATGTTGTGAGGTTTATGCGTTTATAGTTACAATCTGATTTAGATTTAAGAAACATTTCACGAATTGAATTAAAGCTCATTTACCTAAAGCACAGAATACTATAAAAAAATATACATATTGTATAGTATACACTCACCTATAAAACACCCTATTTGACTGTACCTTCAAAGGTATTCCCAAAGCTGGAGATTCTAACATATACGAGCTGATATGAATAGAGGCATTTCTCTTCGTCTTTCAGCACAACATATAGAAATACTTTGTGTTCATAATCTACATATTTTGGGGTTTCACTTCTTATATGCTTACACTCATTACTTTCCTATGTATTTAGCTTGTTCAAATCAAATACATTTAAAAATGTATTTAATCCCAAATCCTACGAGAAAATACTCTAAGGAAAAATTCAGTTTTTATATAAAATAATATTACTTTTAACTGCAGCATAATTTATATACATGTTTATAACTCGTACTGCCTTATATCGCTAAGGACCAATACAGTGTTCGTTTCATTATAACGCTGAGGGGATCTAAACAATTACTCTATGAACTCTACAAAAATTGCTAAAACGCGTATAAACCAATCAATAACTGAACAAACATAGGCCACAACCAGATTCGCACACACACACACACATACATATATATTTCTAGTCAAGATCTCGCACGAATTGCAAGTTTTAAAACACGCGACAAAACCTGGATGGAACCTCTCACTCTTATTCTATATTTAAGTGAAGTAAAAGAAGCAAAAGCAAGAATTGAAACCTAATCTGCCTAAAATTTACATAAATATATAGTTATACGTCTATACATATTATATGAACAAAACTGAAGCAAAAGCAACAAAAAAGAAAAAGAATTATACTATATGGTATACACCCCATCGTCTTATGTACTAATCTTATGTATTTTATACATACACACATACAATTATTATTATTATTATTAAGTAAATGTTTCGTATTTGCAGAAAGAACAAAAGTCGTGTCAATTTTTTTGGGGGGAAAATTCAATGCTCTTCAAATCGATCAATTTTATCCATATGTTGTTCATATACTAAGCTTGAAATCGTTTATGTTTTTTCGTTTTCTTTGTACTGAGTTGATTTTGTGTTTCGATGTCGCGCTGCTTAAGGTAATCTCCGTGTTGTAAATTGATCCAATTCGGGATTAGACAATGCGGTTGGCGGTGTTGTGTGCGACATTGCCAACATTTGTGTCCATCGGCGGTGCCATTTTGCGAGAGTCGAGCCAATTCTTGGGCAGACCAGTGCCAACTGTAAAAACGATGGGTGTTGTATTTAAAGAATTCAAGGATAAGCATACAACCTGTGCTGTTATTAGAAATTCAATTTATGCTAGTTGAATACAGTGTTTTTTGTTCTCAATGCGCATTTATTGTAACAAATTTCCTCCGGGATGATTGATTGATTGATCGATTGATATACGTTTAAATGGAACAAAAACGCTAAATGCTTTTGCGTTGGAATCGCTCACGCCGTGCTGCTGCTGCCATGTGGCAAACGATGTGGGATGAAGCTGTTTGCCGCATGCCAGGCAAACACACAATGTTTGACGTAGCATATTCTTTGAAATTTTAAATCTAAACGGTACTTAGGCACTAGGGCTTATATGGTATGAAGAAAACTTTGCTCTGTACTTTGGGACCGTAATCGAAATTGAAAAAAAAAAGTTATTTGGTAAGAAACTCGATGAACCGCTTACTTTAATCCAAATCGTCTGGAACTGCGTTACGCGTGAATATAGGAATAAAAGAAACGTTAAACCGTACGAAATTTGGATATAACAATATTTGTTTTTGGCAAAGAGAAAGAAAGATAGATATATGAAATGTTAATCAATTGTATACACTCCATGACTATGTCTAAGAAACGTTATTGGCCAATGCTCGAAACCAAGATAGTTTTTTAAAAAAAAAAAACAATGTTTTTCTTTGTTTGCAACAGAATTTTCAACTTAAATATTAATTCGAAGACGAAACGAGCTATTTACTTTTGTAAACCTTCTCAGTCATGTCATCGAAACTGGAGTCCTGAATGTTCAGCATCAAGCTATCAGCTGACAAATAAACCTTGTTCTGTGAGCTGGCAATCTGCAGATGAATGGAGTAAAATGTTATTCCGTTTATTTCGATATATCATTATATTGTAATAGAGGTTTACTTACCGTGCGGGCAATGCTTTGGGCTGCGCGCAGTTTTCGCAATTTCAGATAAGCGGGATTCTGCTTCACGGCCAGACCTAAGTAAACATAACAGTTAAGGTGCAAACCATTTGGAGTAGCAAGTACTTAAAGGTATATAGTATAGCTTTAGGAATGGTTACTAAATTGAAATTCAGTTAGCATAAACAGTAGCTGCAGCAGCAACTACTATTCATGCTAGCCAATTATGTAAGTGAATGTTAGTCATTTGAGTTTGTTTTAAAAAAGGGATATCATTTTGGCTGCCTCGGCTTCACCCTCAGCCTGAACGATCTTCTGTTGTTTCTCCTGCTTGGCGCGCTCCACGAAGAACACAGCACGCTGTGCCTCCTGCTGAGCGACCTGTTTGGCTTCAATGGCAGCTGTGTATTCCTTGCCAAAACTTAGTTCAGTCAACGAAACATCATCCAAAATAATGTTAAAATCACGGGCACGTTCCACCAGCTCCTTGCGTATGAGCAGAGATACCTAAAGCGCAATCCAACAGTTCATTTAATTGCATTTTTACTCATTTTAATAAAAACGAACAGACCTGCTGACGCTGTGTAATCAGCTGCGACGCGTTGAACTTGGCAATCACGCTCTTCAACACCTCATTGCAGATGGAGGGCAGCACCTTCTCATCGTAGTCCAGACCCAGCTGCTTGTGCAGATACGGCAAATTGAGCGAGTCGGGGCGCGAAAGCACACGCAACGAAATGTTGATCATCTGCAGATCTTTCGAGCCAGTGGGTGATGAAATTTTGCGAGGGCGCGAACGAATGTCGTAGATAATGGGATACTGGAACCATGGAATACGGAAATGCAAGCCCTCGGAGTAGATATCGTTCTGAATGCCGCCCAAGCGGCTGAAAATGATGGCACGATGACCACCTTCAACTGTAAAAAGAGAACATTTTATGGAGTTTGTTATGCAATCGGTTTTATGGTAAGGAGTGGGTTATAGAAATCAACGGGGGTAGCTATCGATAGAGCATAAATAACAGGGGCAATCTCAAGCCAAACACTTGAAGTTTCAGTTCTATTGCGCATTGTGAAAATGCAGATATTAGTTATGAAATCTAATTAGACTGACCCATACACACACTGGCGTTTGAGGTTATGTCCACATGCCGCTACTTCGCCGTGTTTTTGCGATTATTGCAATTTTACTGATGTTAAATGAACTTCCAATATGACTTACCGGTGTACAAGGATTGATTGATGCCATAAGCTGCAGCGCCGACAGCTGCCAGCAGCTTTAATCCAATACCCAGTCCAGGTGGGCCACCTTTGCCCAGCTTGCCCGCAAGATCATTGAGTTTGCTTTGTGCCATTATGTCTGATAAATCAAAATATATTTGTATTGTTAGAAACAAATTCCAAATCAAAACTACACGTTTTCATAAAATTTTACGTATTTATGTTAAAATTCAGTCTAATACTAGAAATATTTCTACGCACGTTATTTACTTGTGTCAGCAAGTCTTATTTTACAAGTGTTAGGCAGTATCGATGATTGTGCTCAGCTATCGATAACTGAGAACTCAATATGTCGATTATTTATATAAGATTGTGTGCCTTATCGCAAATCAAAACTATCTGGCAACAC
>JBANCZ010002697.1:0-14839 GCA_037040025.1 Sphaerogastrella javana
TGTTGCTGTTGCTGTTGCTGTTGTTGCTGTTGTTGCTGTTGCTGTTGCTGTTGCTGTTGCTGTTGCTGTTGCTGCTGCTGTTGTTGTGCGCATATTTATGTTTGCTTTGACTTACCGTTAGACGTTTAGATGGCGGATTACATTTGGCACTGCTGGCAAATTATCTGTGCCGAGTATCTCTTCCAGAGTCGAAATGTAGCAAAATCTTCTTGTTATTATTTTACTCACATTGCAGTTGTTCTTCTAGTTGTTGTTGTTGCTCTTTTAGTAGTTATTATTGTTGTTGTTGTTGCTTGAGCTGATGGCCAGTTGACCGATTCATTCCACTTTTTATTGCGCGTTCCCAATGTTCTCAGGCATTTGCATCGGATGTAAATTATAGGTGAGAGAGCTGTAGTCGTGATATTGCACTTACTTAAATAAATCCATAATTTAAATTAATATTACAGACATTATATTTTATTTACAAAGTAAATAAATATCATATACTTCTGTTAAAAGATGGGTATAAAGGCTTTATACCTAGCCAATCCCTTCCATCCATTTCCGTAATCCTTCATTCATTGTAATATTAATTAGTCTGTATATTTAAACTTTAGTCTGAATTAACTTAATATTAACTATACTGGAGATTTAAACATAACTTTGAATTGAATAATAACTATAAGGATATAGAGCTCTTCCAATAGGAGGTGTTTCTTCGACTATGATGTCATTTCATGAAAAAGATGATGGTCAGGCAAGATTAAAACAAATATCAACTTACATAATAAATTCATAAAAAAAATTTATAGGATTTTGAATTGTATGTATTTATATAATTTATATGTATTCATACAAATTTTACTCTGTGTAACTGTAAAACATTACCTACTATGACCAACTGCTATATGAGTTATGGAGCCATTCACTTCTGTTTGGCTAATTGTTGACGCTCTTTTACAGACCTCCTAGGGATCTGAGCATTACTAATGATGATATGCCATTGCCATTGAGGTTGTACACACGTACATGCTATATGTGTTTGATATTTTTTTTATTTTTCATATTTTTCTCTTGTGTTTTGTTGGTTTGTGTGTGAAAAAGAAATGATAGAAACTGCAAAAAGTGCGACCCGTTGCTCAGTTTACGGTTCAACTTTCAACTTGCCGGACTTTCGCGGCAAGTGACACACACAACTCACATAAAAGCCAAGAAATAAAATCAAAACAAAACAAAACATACATAAACAAAAAAAACAACAAAAAAACAACAAAATCAAAGACAACAAAACGACAACAAACAACAAACAACGAATAACAAAAAGGAAAGGCCTCTGCGCACTGAGCAATGAGCTGCAGCTGCCCACTAGCCCCCCTACTGCATCCCACCTGCCCCGCCCCACTAACTGAATTTATTTATATTTTTGTCTGTTGTATTGTTTTTGGGTTTTTGGTTTTTGTTTTTTGGTTTTAACGCTCGTTTCGCACAACTTTCAAACGGCTGGGCCAAGAGATTTGAGTGCGAGTGCGAATGTGAGTGCGAGTACCAAGTATTTGAGCATTTGAGTAGTTTTGTTTTGACCAGCTTCAAAAGAGTCTTTGGCATAATTATTGCTATTGCTATTGCTGTTATTGGTGTTGTTGTTGCTTTTGTAATTGTTGCCGCATTTTGTTTGCTTTTGCACCGTTCGACGAGGCGGCTTCAGCCAACAGACATCAGCAAAGAAGGTCGCACAAGGTGGTCCGAGTTGAGTTGAGTTTAGTTGAACTGGCATTGATTCAACTCTTAATTTTTGCATTTATTCAGAGAGAATCGTGTAGAATTGATGCTTTGAGTATGAGCTGGATATGTATTCGATTGATTATATAGAGACATATCAGTTAAATGTTTTAAGTTTTTAAGTGTATTTATACGAAGTATAATAAATTACTTAAAATTTGCAACTGTCTTTTTACTGTTTTTGAAGCTATTCAAAAGTAGATCTCTTGACGAATGACTGACTAAGTCATTAAACAATTACTTTAAATATTAAAGTAAGCATATACCAAGTTACAGACTCTCGTTTCATTTTAAGATGATGAAGTGCCAATCATAAGGAACTGAATTAATTAGGAAAAGCATTAGTCTTTTTCACCAAAGAACATCGTAATAGATATATAAATATTTAGTATTTACATTTATCCAAAGTGAAACCAACGCATTTTTTGTCGGGGTGGTCTTTTCGTATGTTCCTTCTCAATGTTTTCATTTCGTTTGTCTATGAAATTAATGTTCTACATCTGAAAACCTGTAACGTCTTCTGGCTGCCACGCTGACTCTAAGCATATCGCCCAGAGAAACAGCTGAGCAATTGCAATCAAATAACTCTCTTTTTGGCCAAAATAAAACACCAAAACAATGAATAACGGTGGCGGTTTCGGCTCTCAAAGCTCAGATACGGTTGCTGCTATTGATTTTCACTCGGTTTTTTGTGGAGCAATTTAATTTACCATCCAGCCTTTTTGGCAATCTACATTTTCGGCCTGACATTCAGTCAGATCTCTTGCTATATATACATATCTACTTGTATTATAGCCATACCCCGATTTACTACTTGCATTGCTCATATGCTGCATTGCTATTGTTATTATTGTTGTTAAAGTTTTGTTGTTGTTGTTGTTGTTGTTGCACGTCGCTCACTTTGCCAATTTTCGTTTAGTTTTTGGCGCTTTTTGCTTTGGCATTGACGTATAACTGAGAAGGGGCGTCACACTCTGATATTTGTCGCTGTTTAGTGTTTGCTATTTTGTGATTTTGTTTTTTATTTTTCCTTTTTTTTTTTGGCAATAGTTTTCGAAGTAAATTTTGGCCGCGTCGCGTAGGTGCCTTGGCGGTTTCTCTCTAGCCATCTAGCCATCTAGCTCTCTATCTATCGCTCTAGCTTAGGCTCTGAGCTCCGAGCTGTGGTACTGGCTGTTGGCTTTGGCTGTTTGGTTGCCACACGGCATAATTGAATTTGTTGTCGAGGTTGCGACAACAAAAGCAGCTAAAGTCAAGTCAAATAATTTGCATTCACAACTCTTAATAAACTGAACTTTAAAATTGCGCCATTGGGCACAGAAGTTGGTCAGAAGTACATGTACACAGGCACAGTTAGAGCCACAAACTGCAGCTTATGGCCACAGCACAGCATCGATTCAGGTTCAGTTGTTCTGATCGGCGCAGTTGTCAATCAAAAAGTCAAATTCCGACTGTCAAAGCTGTGCAATTTGTCTGCACAATTGAGACGAAAAGCAAATGTGACACGGGCTCGAGAATGCGACGACTGGCCCCCAAAGTAATACAAGTAATTCACAATTCACAATTCACAATTTACAATTCACAATTCACTGTTCACTATTTACAATTTACAATTCACAGTCTATACAAGTAGATTGCGCATACGCTGTGTGTGTCGGCAAACTCAACAGAAACATTCATTTAATAAGCCGCCAAGTTACAAGCTTAGCGCACGCGATTCAAAACCCTATCGCCAATCGACAATCGGCAATCGACAATCTGCTCAAGAATGCCAACGAGCACGTGCATGTGACAATTTACAATTTACAATTTACAATTAACAATCAACAATAACAAAACTTTACAAAGTCGAGCTAATTTTATGCCATAGCAGTGGCCCACTGAGAAAGATATATCACATTGGAAAATTGATTTAATGAAGATCTAATACTCTTAGTATAGTATAATAATTAAAAAAAAAAAAATTCTTAACGAAAACGCTAATAATATTCTATTGCATTTGTCCTAGTATGTCCTAGTATTATTACGTGTTATTATATATACATATATAATATAATATAATCTTTCAAAAATATAAATTTATTTCTTTAATTATAAAAGTCCATTACATTTCATTGAATTAAATATGAGATTGAATCTTTTCTTAAAATTATCAAGTTTAAATAATATTACCAAATAAATATATTGCTATTATTTAATAGATATATATTAAACATTATTTTATAAATATAAATTTATTCCAATTCTAATCAATCAATTTGATTGATTCTGTAAAGTACCAATTAAAACTTTTTCCCTAAAATTATCATATCTATTATATCTTAATTTATAAAATATACCCAAGCAAATTTATTGAACATATTTATTTTATAGCAAACATACATATATTTTAATTAAACGGTCTTCCAACGCATGTCAAAATTTATAGAATCGTTTCTGCAATCTGTTAACCTTCCCAGGCCAAGTCAAGCCATCAATTACGCCTGAAACGTAAGTCCCAATGGGTTAATCGAAATACAAATCCAAACAAATGTGAAACAATGAGCATATAATGTTTTGCACACATGGCATGCAAATCAAAGGCAGCTGAACTGAGGGGCAACCTGTAACCCAACGTGCAACATGTTGCATGGCCATTGTACGATCGCTGAACGCATTTTGGCGATCGGCGATTGGCGATCAGCGACTGGCATAAACCATTCGCACAATGGACCATAGACTCAAACAACAACTTCTACTACAACTATAGCTACAACTTCAACTTAAACTACAACTACAACCTCAACTTAAACTACAACAACAACCTCAGCTACAATTACAACTACAACTAAAATTGTAAATGCAACTACAGCCATGATCAAGTACTGTGCTATGAAGTTATTCGATTTGCATGTTAATTAAATGACAGGGTATACACGGGCCTAATGAATTTACCAGTTGCCACTTGCCTCTTGACTTACATGTGTTTACACTCGTGTATACATAAACAATATACCCTGTAGCTGCTAACGTAAATAAAACGAAGGTATAGCATACATTAAGAATTATCTTTGATTCTCAACATAAAGAATTGAGAACAGAGTAACCACGAACAAATTTTGGAGTCACACATTTTTATTCACCTCTGAATTTTGCATTTATTCATCTATATAACAATTTAATTGTATAAAATATTTCTTTTTACTATTATGACATAAAGCCATCTCATTTGCGATAAAACTTTTAATAGGTCAACGACTTAAATATCAAGAGCTCTTGGTGTGAAGTATTACTAATCCACAGTTTAGATCGTACTCCTGACATATGTAATGTCGTTTATAGACCCTGCTTTATTTTAGCAGCTTATTTAGGGCCAAGTTATCGCTGCAAGTGAATCGTTAGCTGCAAATTGTTGCAACAGCTACGTGTCACGATCACAAGCACCCAAAAACACCAAGGCAGACAAAGACCAGCTAGAGACAGGAAAACAGACATATCCAAATAGGTGAAGAAAAAAAAATAAGGAAAATATTTTGGAAAAGCTCACTCACATGTGTGGCAAAAGGGGCAAACGTTATGGTTATGGCTTTATGAATGCGGATTGGAGTTTTTGTAACAGCTAGTAAAACAATTGAATAAGTTCGAAGTGATACCCTGGAAGTTGCTGTGTAAGAGTATTCAAAATTAATTTTAAATAAAAAGTATAATTTCCCAAAAAAAGTATGCATTGCAAAGAATTTATTGAGATTTTAGAATAATTTTTTAGAGCATTTTTGTTTGATTTTTTTAATGTCATATTAAAAAATTAGTAGCATATTTAAATTAATCAATTTTCGTACAATATTTGTATATATTTCAATACTAATATTAACTATTGATTTTGATTATTTGGATTAAGGTATTAATGCGAAACATATGGCTTCAAGCATGTTTCGAGTGCACAATGTGGATAAGTGTTGACTGTCGAAATTGTTTTGGCTATAAAATTGAGCACAAAGTAGCAGCCCAACATGAGAATGGCCATTCGGTCGCAGCAGACAGCCAGTCAGACAGATAGTCAGACAGACTCATAGGTTGTCATATAAGCCGTCATTCGTATGGGAAGCTGGGAGCTGGAAGCTGGCAGGTTGGCACAGGTAAACTCCAACTCCGACTGCAATTGCTGCCGAGCCCAGCAACATTTTGTGGCAATTGCAACTTTATTTCAAATCCAGCAACAACAAACAAAGCATTCACACATACACACACACACACACACACACACGCTCAAACACACACACTCGAACACTTAAACAGAGGCATACAAAATATTTGAACGTCGTCAAAATGTCAGCGTGGCAAAATTTAATAAACAGCAAACAGACAGACAGCGGCAACTTTTTAGCTACGCGTGTTGGCAACATGTTGCATAAAGTAGACAAAAAACACAGACATACGGTAGAGTGAAAAATAGAAAAAAAAATAAAATTTTTAAAAATCAAATAAAAACCAAAAACTGACAACAAAAATATGTTGCACGCGTCGCTGCTCCGATTTTTTGTAAATTTTTTTTTGGTTCGCTCGCTGCAAATTCCCAATTTGTGAGCTGTGCTGCCTCCCAAAAAAGGGGGTAAACAGACAGAGAATGAGATTATGAGAGAGAGAGATGGATAGAGAGAGAGGGAGGGTGAGACATTGGGGCAAGAGGAGTGGTGCACATATTTGTCGTGCCTGGCAAACACCAAACGCGAACAAATTCCCACGTTTAGTTTTTATAGCATTTCGGTTATTATGCGTGTCTTTCGAAATTTAATTTAATTGAATTTATTTCGCTGGGTGAAAATGCAAAAAGCGGAGAAGAAAACAGAGACTCAACAAAAAAACAGAAAAAAACAAAACAAAACAAAAACATTAAAAACATACCAAAAATAAACATATTTATCAATTTATCATTTAACTATCGATGTTGTTGTTGTTGCGTTTTCCGTATTTAGTCATGTTTATTGGCTAAACAAATTGATTAATCAATTCCGCATTTTAGTTTTGCTTCCACTCTGATCTTAATGAGCCGCAGCATTGAGAACTTTCCCAGCTGTGAGCGCATGATTCGCATGATCGATGATCGCATCGATTCTGTTGCACGCGTACAGCATCTTCTGCTCGAACGGTTGCACGCTGCGTATGCGCAATATATAGTATGCAAGGACAGCTAAAACATATACGATATAGCGATAAAAAGCTGACTGCTGCGTAACTACCAACGGTAGCTATGTTGGCTACACTAACCGTGTCAGGGCCGCATCGAAAAACGGGCCTTTACCTTCTCACCCAACAGCTGCCCGCGTTAAAGCAAACAACATTCATTAATCATCTGCCCATCGAGTGAATGAGTGTATGAATGTATGAATGTATGCGTATTCGTGTATGAGTGTATGTATGCATGTATTAGTGTGTGAGTGCCCCGAATGCAATGCGAACGCCGTGGAATCACCGCCAACTTCATTCAAGTGCTGTCCATGTGCCGAAAGTGATTGTTTGTGTATTACATAATCTCGGCGCTACCTACAAGAAAGTCAAGTCGAGTAAATCCCACAAAAATACAGCTGTAACGAATCGGTTTGTACACTGCTAGAAAACAACGTACAACATGAGAAAAATTTTATAATTTCATTAAAAGTATCTACTTTTGTTACCCATTCAAAGAAAAGAACAGATTTGTAATTCAAGGAGTAAACAAAAGAGGAAACCTTAAAAAAAAGGTCGAAAGCGATCGAAACGTAAACTAATATTATTCAATATTATATTTCTTATCAGTGAGTAGTAGATAAGAAATATAAAAAAGTGAAATGAAATTTATGAAGAAGGGGTTTCCTTAAAAGAAATATAGTACAAGGCATCGATCATCGATAGTCGATAGAGCATAAAGAGAGTATAAATTGGAGCACCTTGTGCACCCTATATTCGGAAGATTCGCTACAAAATGTGTAACAAATATGATGGCATAATCATCAAAGCCCACAAAGTTGAAGTTACCGTAACAAGTCGTGCAAATAGCAAGAGCAACAGCAACAGCAACAGCAATTGACTCTTCAGTGGGTCGCAAGTTGCGGGCTTTGAGCTGGGCCGGGAGTTGTGAGCTACAAGTGCGTCGGGTCTCTGGATGTGATGTTATATATGGACTACATCATCATCATCATCATAGTCAACAACAGCAGCAACAACAGCAGCATCTGTCCAAAGGCCATGCTTTCGCTTTGCTATCACTCTTTGGAGCACTTGAGCTTGAGGTGGCTTAGACATGATGACGAGGTGGTGGCGGTGGTGGTGCTGGCGTATATAGTGTTTGCTATGGCAGCACTTGGCACTGTGGCTTCCGCCAGTAGCAGGGCAGGCAGGGTGCTATCGTGATTGGAGGAGGTGTTGTGCCAAGGCCAGAGGAACGCATCTATGAATGCTCTATAAAAGCTGTCGATTCAACGGGCAACCGCATCAGTTCACAGCTTTAATCCATTCAAATCAGTTCAACGCTAAACATGAAAGTCTTCCTTTGCCTACTAGCATTGGGTGCAGTGGCCCATGCGGGTTTCATTGGCGGCGGTGGTGGTCCCAGTGGTGGACATGGTCATGATCATCATGATCATCATGGCGATTCTGGCGGTAGCGCCGATGTCAAAGTCATCAAAGTGATACACGAGACAGCACCACAGAGCTCTCAGGGAGGCTGGCAGTCAGGCGGTGCTGGTGGTGGTGGCAGCGGTGCTGGTGGCTGGCAACCAGCAGGCGGTTGGGCATCTGGAGGCGGCGGCGCTGGTGGCGGCTAGGGTGGCGGTTATGGTGGCAGTAGTGGTGGTGGCTATGGAGGCAGCAGTGGGGGCTATGGAGGAAGCAGTGGTGGTTATGGAGGTAGCACCGGTGGCGGCTATGGAGGGAGCAACGGTGGCCACGGAGGCAACGGTGGCGGCCAGGAAGTCAAAATCATCAAGATCATAACACAGCAGCCCTCAGCTGGTGGCTATGGAGGACACGGAGGCTCTAGTGGTGGCGCTTCGGGTTGGTCTGCTGGCGCCTCTGGTGCCTCGGGCTGGTCATCTGGTGGCAGTGATGCCACAACCGCAGTCAAAATCATCAAGATCATCTCGGAAACTGACGGAGGAGATTCTTCTGGAGGCTGGTCTGCTGGTGGTGCATCAGGCGGCGGTTGGTCTGCTGGCGGTGGTGGAGCTTCCAGCGGTAGCTGGTCCTCGGGTGGTCCACCTAGCGATGGCTGGTCTTCAGGTGGTGGCTCTAACGGTGGCTGGTCCTCAGCCCAGAGCAGCAGCAGCAGCGGCTCCTATGGTGGTGGCTGGTCATCACAGGGTGGCAGCGGTGGTGGCAGCTGGTAAACCCATCCTGCAGTTAGTGATAAATGTAAACACCCTGTGCCTTCATCCTCTGTCATCCCCACTCATCCTATACATTTTATTCATTCACTCATTCTGTGTCTATTCGCATTTGTTCAATTAAAGTTCTTATAATTTCCACAATCAATATTTGCCTTCTGCCAGCGGGGCGTGTGGGCAGAGGGCGGCGACTTTTGAAACTTTTCCATTTAGGTCTGAAATTGCGGCACCACACCAAACTGCATTTGAGAGTGTACAACAAAAGGAAAAAGGAAAAACTCCCTGCATCCCATCACATGGTACCGCATCGAAGAGCCTCCGTTTGCTGTCTCTTTCGAGTCAGAGCTATATAGGTATATGTATATATAGACATTATACATATATCTGAGCTCTTTCGTCCTGCTAAAGAACACACTTAAGCGTAAAGTAATAAAATTCAAGCAACCAAAAAATGTCGAAAAAGGCAAAAACCAAACAGAAAGAAAGAAAAACTGAGGCGAAAAATAAAGAAAAATAATAAAACGTCGCTTGCCAAAGAAGAAAATGCCAGAAAAAATGATGAAAAAAAAATACCCCGAAATGAATAAGAAAAGAAAAAGAAAAAGCGTATAAAAATAAAGAAAATATGTAAAATATCACTTTGGAGCGGCAACGCGTCGCCAACCCACCCAGAATTCAAAAGGAGCCAAGACGCCGAAGGATACCAAGGATACACTCACACTTACACCCACCGAGGAAAAAAGGGCAAAAGTGCAAGAAAAAGCTTTTCCACCGCCTCACAGCAGGGTGCGCTTAGGTTTGAGAGAGAAGGCGGGGAGGGGAACATGGGATAAGGAGTGGGGGCACTACTTGTATAAAAATATTTTCCATATAAATCTAACAAAGAACGTGTTCGGGTTACCTGATTAGGCGCCCAAAGTGTGCAAATTGCTGGGTGCGGCCGGGGGGGTGCGACGTCCGCTACAGCGACGCCAACAAAAGTTACAGTGGCTACAACAACAACAACACCAACAATGATGGGGGAAAACGCGGCCAAGAGCGGAGGGAAGCGACTTTTCGGTTTCCTTAACGTTTTCACAATAAATACTTACATAGAAATGAAAGAAAATCACCAAAAAAAAAAGTAAAAATAAAAAAGAGAATAAAATGAAGGCGCAACAAATCCAATTTGTTGTTTTCGCGGTGCTAAGAGGGAATAAGAGAGAGGGAGAAGTGAAAGAGGGTGTTCTAAGAGGGGAAGAAGGGGTCTGAATTGTTTGGTTGCCGTGCGTATTGATTTATTTGCTTTGATGGCCAAAGGAAGTGAGCATCGAGTGAATATTATTTTTTGCTGCTATTGCGCAAAATTTGGATTTTTGATTTGCTCGCTCTAGCATTATAAAAACAATCATTATACTGCTTAACCGATCGATTCCACCCCGAACCCCTATCCATCTGCTCTCTCTCTCTCTATCTCTCTCATACTTTGGTCGATCCCATTCGACCATCAACTTGTTGCGCTATATAAACAAACAAGCCTACACAGAATTCTTCGCACAATTTGTGCCTGTCCGTCCAACAGTTTCCCCTCTTCTACTCTCCTCCCCGTCCAACTGTCCAATGCCACTCCTCCTCCCTCTTTATCTGGCTAAGCAACACCCACATTACTTAATATGCCTTGATCCCAGGGAAAATAAAAACTTAAGCAAAATAAAACAAAAACTCAATTTCATATTGAAATTATTCTCATGAGTTAATGGAAAATTTTCCATTGCACGCAATTTTCCTCAACATTAAATTCATATATATATTTTTTTCAATTTTTTTTATATTTTTAAGTTTTATTTCTAGTTGTATAATAGTATTGGTTGCTGCTGTAGATCTGTGTGTGATTATTTAAAATTTAATTTTTGCTGATTGATGTCATTGTTACTATTGTTATTTACTTTTACGGATGTTGTTGTTGTTGTTGTTGTTATTGCACGTGCAGCACCAAAATGTGGAAAATTGCGTGTTTGCGAAATAACAACAATTACAACAATAACAACAACAACAACAACATTTAGCTTTGAGCTAAAGATAAGTTGTTCGCGTATTGCATCAATCGACAACTCCTTTCGAGTGCGCCTTATTGACTCAGTCGGCTCAAACCCCCACTACGTCCCCTGCCTTCCCACTCGCTCTTTCCCTCACACACTCACTCACGCAGTTATACTCTCTGTCTCTCGCTCTCTTTCCCCCTGAGTCGCTTTGTCTCCGTGTACGTTAAGTGTGTTTACTGTGGGCGCGTGTGCCGCAACATCAGAGGCAACAGCGAAAACAGAATCAATGAGCCAAATGCAAACAGTTTATGCGACCCTCAGCCAAAGCTCTCCACATTCTCGCTTCATCTTTCAAACAACCCCACTTAGCGAGAGAGAGAGAGAGAGAGAGAGAGAAAGAGAGAGGAGAAGAAAGAGTCTAAGATCTGTCACAACTTGAAGCAATTACGTATACCTTTAATTAAGTCTCCGTGACGGCCATTTAATACAGACCTTTAAATCAACAATTTCGTACATATTATATTATTTATTAGTATTACGATGAGATTATAAAAATCTATTACATTGACATATAGTAATTTTGGCGCAATACATTAATATATTAATTATATATTAATATTAATTTGTGGTGCTTTAAAAAATTTCATTAATTATATCACTGCTGTAAGTAGAAAAGTTTGCAAATAACATAAAAGTCTAGAATACAAGACACCGTCATCTTAACAGAATTTGAACTAAAGAGTATGCACTAACAGAATCTAGACTTGAATTCTAAATCCTGTTAATTTAAAAGAATTTTATTGAATAATCAGAGGAATCATAGAAACTACTATTAAGAGACAAATCGAGAAATCAACATCCAGAAAATAATTGCTTTGTCGATCTTAATAACTTTTTCGAAAGTCAAAGTAACGAGTTGAAAATAATAATAGCGAGTAGTACACGTTCCTGAACTTGTCGAGCCAAATAAATAATTGATTCTTACTATACAGGTTTTCTGGTTGGAGGAAAACAAATGCTGACAAAATAATCAAATGCTTCAGAGTGCATTACAAACACCATTCATGAATTAGAATAAATTATTTATAATAATAACCTTTATATTATAATTTAGTTAAATTCCATTAATAACATAAATCATAAATGTAATTTAATTAATTAATTTAATTAATTATATATATTTAATTTTTTTTAAATATTTAATGTTTTTTTGGAATTCTTTTACATTTAATGTTTTACAGACGATGATTGTTTAAAGTGATTATTGTATACGATGATTGTGAGTCGCCCATCCCTGATGGAATGAGTGAGTTAGTTCAGGAATAGATTGACAAAAATGAAAGAACAAGAGCGACGCGAGAATCAAAGAAGCACGAATATTAGCGGCAAAGCATGAAACGAGTAAATACGACAGCAAAGAGACAAAAGAGAGCGGCAACAGCGATTATCTGCTTGTCCGTCTTACTTTTTGTTCTTTTCGAACACTCGCAATCATAGAATCAAAACAAAAGCGACAATTAATATTGAATTCGTTGCTTTTCAAACGAGTACAGACAGAAAGGGACAGATATATACACTTTTTTCAAGAACTGCATTTATTGCCTTTCCAGTCGCACACATAGCTGCTCGAGGGTACAGTAGGTAGGTACAGACTGTACCACACAGTACCGCTTACAAACGTTTATTATGCATATAAATTACACATAGAGAAAAAAAGAAAGATAGAGAAGTGTTCTAGAAATTATTGTTATTATTATTATTATTGAGGCATTTTGACCGAATTAAATTCCAATTTATTGAACTGACCCAACACCAGTATCTCCTCGATGGCCTTCTTAGCCAGTAGGCGATTATTCTCGTCCAGCTTGCGATAGGAGGTAGCCCAGCTCTCAGCATAGATGGCGGCCTCATCGCGCAGATTACAGGTAGAATCGTTCAAGGTGTTCGGCTGCAACCGGGAATAGTTAGTCTGATCCATGGTCGGCGTTGCTTTCGCACTGAAAGGGGGGTGTACATCGTGGGGCATATCGTTTATCGCTGTGGTTGTATTCTCGGGCGAACCATGCGTTTCTATAAGGCTCTGTTCAAACTGTGGAACATTTAGTTAGCTTTGATAGTTAGTTCAGATGGTATTAATACTAATGAAGTTACCTTTATTGGAGTGTCGCTGCCGCTGTAGTTGTCTTCGTTATCGTCTTGACCCTCGTGACGCATCTGTTCCATGGGTTGGTCATCCTCCATCCACTCGCTCGTCTCGTCTCTCGGACATGAGTCCATGGTAGAGCCCAAAAGCACCGCTCGGCTGTCATGTCCCCGAAGAAACAAGAGCTCGTTGAAGTACCACAGATGCGGCACATAGACATTCTCCTTGCGCTTCTGTGTCGCCTCGCTCTGCTCCACGCGACGCAGCTCACGGCGAAAACACGTGCGTATGCCATTCATACGACGACGCATGCTGTCCACATTGGCCTGCGGATCGATTTTCTTGTAGCACTTGAGCAGCTTCTGGTACGCCGCATTCTTGAGGGGTTTGTTCTTGTAAAGGTTGTCGTTGACCCGCCACAGAGCAGGTAGTTCCCGGTACGCGGCGAAGAACTCCATCCACTGATCGGTCTGCTGTATTGCGCTCATCTTTGACTCCGCACCGACACAAAGTTCGCAGCGTACTGAAATGACACCAGAGAGCACAAGAGAGTGACACCGACAACGATAGCAAGAGCGAGAGCGAGAGCAAGAACGAAAACAAGAGCGAGTATGTATGCGTGTGTGTAGCATGTGTGCTGGAACTGATGTTGTCAACATGTTGCACAGACTTGTTTGCCAACTGCTTGTCAGCATGTTGCTCAGACTTGTTCATAGTTGTATGCCAACTTCTAGCCAACATGTTGCTAACGCTTGTATGCCAACAGCTTGTCAACATGTTGTTCAAACATGTTCGCATCGAGAGCGTACTCTCTGAGTATATGCGCGTACATGTGTTTGAGCGATACGGAGCCACACCGAAAGCAAGAGAGCGAGCGAGTGAGAGAGAGAGAGAGAGAGAGACAGAGAGAGTGTGTTGTATGCAAGCATGCGTTGCCAACATTGACGCAGCTGTACAGCAACCGGTTGACAACATTTAACAAGTTGGCAACAATTGTTGTTACTCGTTGCTTTGACTTATACATTTCGTTTATTTTGTGTTGCTTTTGCTCTGCTGCTTCGTCTGGTCGACGACATCGTCGTCCCCGTCAGTGCCAGACATGGGTAACGACATCCCCTCAATCGATTCGGCGTCGACGTCTCTGCGTGTTTGTCGCCTTTGTTCGCCGCACAGCAAACACGCACACATCGACACACTCACATACACACATGCACAATTACACTCATGCATGCACACATGCACACATGCACACATACACATCTTATTGTATGTAAGTCAAAGCAAAAGTTTTGCAAAACACTATGACTACATACAAATATATGTATGCATGCATGGATGTATGTATGGATGTACGAATGTATGAACGTATGTATGTTTATGTGTGTTTATTCGTCTATTCGTGCAAGCGACCGAAAGTGCACAAACAAAATATTACTTATTCATTTTGTTTTATTCATTGTTAGACCCTGTGTTTAAAAAACACAAAAAGGGTCTATTAACTTTGTGTGTAACAGGCAGAAGGAGGCGTGCCACACCCCATAAAGTATATATATTCTTGATCAGGATGAGAAGCCGAG
>JBANCZ010002698.1:348-14831 GCA_037040025.1 Sphaerogastrella javana
CGCCCACGACGGCGCCTGTGTTATCATCAACCACCGCTTTTCCCTCCTCCCTCTCTTTAAACTGCCCCTGCACGACATCCCCCTTTTTTTTCCCACCCCCTTCTCCTCCCTTCTCCCCTCCCCCCCCCCCCCCCCCCCCCACACAAACACTGAGATACTACTGCCAAAAAAGGTGCAATACAATTAGTTTTGGCTGGCTTTAAATTGAAATAATTTTGGCAACACTTGAAAACACTTAACATTAATTTGGGGCCATTTAGAAGTTGGTCTAGATGAATTCAGGGAGACTTCGTTCTATATCATTTCATTTATTTATTTTTAAATTTGAAATATAATTACAAATTTTGAAATTTCGTTTAAATTCTATCATTATATTAATTCTTATGTCCATTCAGAAGTTGTTCTAAATAAATTTTTATTTGGTATAGTAATATTTCAACGAGATCAAGCAAAAAGCCATTCAATTTTAAACATAAAACTTAAACATTTTAAATTTTTTAAAAATTGTATTATAATATTTATTAATATATCTTTGATAGTTTAAAGGTTGGACTAGAAGAATTTCCATTTGTTATAACCTTAGCCTGAATCAAGTAAAGGATCATTTATTTCCAACTATAAAACATAATCAAATTTCGTTTGATTTCAAGTTTAATTAATTAAAATTTTTTTTTATTATAATTCATTATAAATTATTTATTTATTTATTTTTTATTGTTATTATTCATTATTAATATTTGTTTTATTTTTGTATAAATTTTTACAGCTCGCACCGGCAGCCGTCAAATGCAGGCTTTAACGCCAGCTCAGAGAGCCTTGGCTGTTAACAATTTGGCAGACCTTTTGGTTAGTCGAGAGAAGTTCATATTGGATGCCAATGCCAAAGACTTGGCCGAGGCACAGAAGAGTGGTCTGGCTAAGCCTCTACTCTCTCGTCTGTCGCTGACCTCAGCGAAACTGAAGAATCTGTCCATAGGACTCAAGCAAATTGCGGATGACAGTCATAAGGTAAGTGAAAGATAATTCATAAAAAATACAAAATCATTTCCAAATTTGTATAAATATGTCGTGTGTCAAAAAAAGGGCATTAGCCCAGTTTATAATGCATTCATGGCATTTGTTTTGGGAGTTGACTCCGGACATTTCATGGAGAAAAATAACAAGGAGCAAGCGCACGGAACAAGAACAAGAGCTGGAATCGTTGTCCATATGCAGCTGCTGTGCTTTAACAACATTATGAAATCTCCAAACAATTTTACACTTGAGCTAAAATTGACACCAGCAACGGGTCACAGGAGCAAGAGGCCAATAGACAAACAGACAAACAGACAGACAGACAGAGAGAAGACAGCAGAGCTATGTAGGACCTAAGCAAGTGGAAGATAAAAGACAGCGCAGCTCCATGTGCTCCCACTGTGCTTGTGTGTGCCTTGAATGTGACATTAACCTGCACTTCAACACACACACTCATACACTCACATACTCACACACTCACACATACACTCCAAGCAGTGGCAACTGTTGATGGAATATTGAGCAGCAGGGCATGGGGTTGCGTGTTGGGGGCACAAGGATAAGGGCAAAGGGCAAAGAGCAAGGGCTGCAGCCAGCCGTTTTATTGGATGTGATTGTGCGGAAACGCAAAACTTTTTTTTTACATTTTTTTCCCATTTTTTTTTTTTTTTTGTTGCCGCTCTACCAACAGTAAAAGTTTCTTTACAGTATATACATATTGTAAAAATACCCAGCAAAATTGCGTCACAAAATGGCGAAAATCATAAAATGACAAAAATATATATGTATATCTGAAAATATATACATTTTTGTCGCAGTGCCAGTGTTGAAAATCCATAACGCACTCAATAAATGTTGAATCTTTGGCATCTTTGTGTGTGTGTGTGTGTGTGATAAACAAATGCTGAGAGCAAATTTTTATGTTCTGGCCAGAAGGCAGCATTCAAAATTTGTATACGATGCTGTTAAGTCTATCATGGGATAGCAATCGGTCTTGTATTTAGATAAAATTATTATACAGTTTTTAAAATCATTTGAACGAACATTTTGATATTTAAATTATTATAGCATTCATAATTTAAATTATTATACCAAGCATAATTTAAATTATTATACCATACATAAATTTTTTTTGAAACTAAACAAATTTTCTTACATATTTCTGTTCTGATCAAAGAATCTCTGGGAATAAACATTTTTTAACAGTTATGTTATAAAGATCTTCTTATCTTCATTAATGAATTATATAGTCCGTTTATTTGATTGATAAATATGAAAATTTTATTTCTATCGATAGTATATAGCCCTCTTCATTTTGATACATTTGAAATTGACACAAAAGTCAATTCGAAAGTTATTACACTTTTTAGATTAACAGCGCATAATGAACTACGCTGTAAATGAAGAAACCCCTCTATAGTATATCAACAGTATAACAGGGCTCTGCATTGCATACCAAGCCAAAGCCAAAGCTGAAGCCGAAGCCATGACTTATCCAATTGTCCTTTGTAAATATAATTTAAAGTTTTTGCGCCCGACGTTGCTAAAGTCAATAATAATGACCATATAACCAAATTTACTCACCCGTCGCAAGTTTAGTTAAGTTCCAGGCTGAGGTTGCTCTTGGTTCCCAACAAAGTGGGTAGAGTTTGTATAGGGGGGTTGCATGTTGTGGATGGATAGATGGCAGGTCTTGGGTTGCTGGTTGTGGGTCAGAGCATGTGGCATGTCTTTCGTCTTGTCTTCGTGCTTGGGTATGGTTCATTCTTTTTTTGCAAACGAGGCAGACAGCTGCTGTCAGCACAAGACACCAACCGACCGACCTTCTAACGCCTCCTACCGCATCCTTTTGCCTTCTATTGTGCTGCCGCTTGCCTCTCTGCGCCTTTACCTAAGGTCGACTACTTGCCACTCACTGGCTCACAATCTTTACGTTATCTGCAGCCAATTTCCAGTAGCTTTTTATAACACAAACTGAGCAGGGCTTCAAAATGAAGGGGGGTCAGCCAAAAGGGCAACAACAATAACAACAAGAGGGACGAGGCGTAGTCATAGCGGTGGCAGAAGCATGAACAGCCGTGCCAGTAGCTATAGCAGTAGCATCCCATTAAAAATAAATAAAGATTACGACAAGATGAACGTCTTGATTTATGTAAAACTGGCCCGCGCAGTAACGCCCCTAAAATGGACGCCTGGGACTCGAATTGGCCATAACTGGGCAAGAGCAGCTTCAGTTGTAGCTATAGCTGTAGCCATGGCTGTAATCGTAACATTGGCAACAACAGCCAGCGACTGTTGTCGCGTAAATGTTGAGTTATTTGTATTGCTGTGAGGGTCCCACATGGCGTACGTGGCGTATGTGTAACGCCTTAAATGCTGACTTGTCAATTGGCATTCATTTTATTTTATTTTCCGTTTTTCCCCCTCTCTCTCTCTCTCTCGGTATTTTAGAATGTGGGTCGTGTATTGCGTCGCACTCAACTGGCTGATGGTTTGGAACTGAAGCAGGTTACCGTGCCAATTGGAGTGCTTCTCGTCATCTTTGAATCCCGACCAGACTCATTGCCTCAGGTGGCCGCGTTGGCCATGGCCTCGGCGAATGGTTTGCTGCTTAAAGGTGGCAAGGAGGCGGCGCACAGCAACAAGGCGCTTATGGAGCTGGTCAAAGAGGCATTGAGCAGTGTCGGTGCTGAGCATGCCGTATCCCTGGTGAGTAATGGCATATTGAAGCCAATTTATATACTTCTTCGATTCGTTTAATTCCAGGTTTCAACGCGCGAGGAGATTAGCGATTTATTGGCTATGGAAAATCATATTGACTTGATTATACCGCGCGGCTCATCGGAGTTGGTGCGCAGCATTCAGGAGCAATCCTTGCACATACCCGTACTGGGTCATGCCGAGGGCGTGTGCCATGTTTACATAGACAGGGATGCCGATTTGAAGAAGGCTCTGCACATTGCACGCGATGCCAAATGCGATTATCCAGCAGGTAATCTTATCGATTGACATATAATATCGAATGGATTCGTTGGAATTACCTAAATTTACTTTATGTAGAGTACTTAACTGTCAGGTGCATCCGACTTATCTGTGTGCTTCATTAGAAATTTCATTTACGTATAGCACACTGAGAATTGCCGAAATCGCAGAAATCTATGAAATGTGTCGACGTTGTCTAATTTTCTTTTTGCCATAATTTCTTCCGGTAGCCTGCAATGCAATGGAAACGTTGCTCATTCACGAGGATCTAATGAGTGGCGAGATTTTCAACGATGTCTGCAACATGCTGAAACGTGAGGGAGTCAAAATCTATGCTGGACCACGTCTAAATCAGCAACTGACATTCGGACCGCCTGCGGCCAAGAGCATGAGGCACGAGTACGGTGCACTTGAATGCTGCATTGAGATTGTGCCCAGCCTGGAGGAGGCCATTAATCACATACATACATACGGCAGTAGTCATACGGATGTCATTGTTACGGAAAACGGTATGAGCATTGACCATTGAGAATTGAACATTGAAAATTGCAAAATTGAAAATTAATTTCAATTATTTGCAATTGAAGCAGAAAAATTGCTTGACCAATCTCTATAGCTCGGGGTGGCACATATCATAATACCATAAAATTAATGACATTACAATGTGCGGGTTCCAAATTCGTTTTTGTTTTTAGACTAAAAGGTCGGGTGTTCACAGCATAAAATATGTGGGTTTGGTTTTGCAGGGAGAGCTTAACATTGTTCTGTTTATAACATTTTAACACAGAGAAATATATTGATAGACCATAGATTTCATAGAGCTTATTATTAATATACTTTTTTTAGGCGAACCAGAAGTAAAAATTTAAACATATTTTTAAGACATTTATTAAAATTAATAAGGTCTGTTTAAATTCTTTTTTATATTTAAAAGTCTATTAAAATTCTTCATAAATTTTTAAACGTCTGTTGAAAATCTCGATTATTTTCAAAATTGGAAATTCAATATAAAATTTTTAAAAATTTGTTAAAATTCAACATAAAATTCTAAACTTTTTTTAAATTTATAAAATATTTAATACGTCTGTTAAAATTCATAAAATAATTGAAAATTGTGTTTAATTGATGTATATATTTCCATAAAACAAATATTTAACATTCATTTGTTATGCATAAAGCAAGAATGCGTCTACCTTTCGGCTCCGTTGTTTTGTACAGTGTATACCCTGACCTGTGTTTGTTGGTAATATAATTAAAATGCCAATGTAGTCATAAGCCAAGTTCAGTGCAATTTACTTTGAATATGACGTCATGGTTATGGCCAGGGCTTTTGGGGTCAGGTATTTTTATGTAATTCTTGTTTTTTTTGTAGTTCTTGTTGTAGTTGTGGTTGTGGATATTGTAGTTTTTGTTATTTTAGTTGTTGTTTAGCTAAATCAACTTTTCGTGATGGTTGGTACAACAAATTTGAATCATTTGGGAAATGAATTTCACTCAGCATTCAGCATGTACTCATGTTTGCATATTCCATATTGCATTTCAACATTTTCGTCTCGTATAATATATATATATATATTTTTTTGCTTGCACTTTTGCATTTTCCCATTTTCCATTTGTGTGTAATACTTTTCATTTTGTTATTATATTTCGTGCAGATGCCGCTGCTAAGCATTTCCTTGGCAGTGTGGACAGCGCTTGTGTTTTCCACAATGCGAGCTCGCGTTTTGCAGATGGTTTTCGTTTTGGCCTTGGCGCCGAGGTCGGCATCTCCACGGCCAGGATACATGCACGCGGCCCCGTTGGCGTTGAGGGTCTGCTAACCACCAAATGGATACTCAATGGTCAGGATCATGCTGCGGCTGATTTTGCCGAGGGCGGCAAACGTACCTGGTTGCATGAACAGCTGCCCATATATTAAATTTAAGTTTTCCCGGAAGGGTTTCCCCTAGCTGTCTAAGTTACTTTTGCTTCTTGTAAATAATTTCATATTAATATAATGTGTTATTGTTAAAACAAACGTGGAAATTGTAATTTTAAACGCATCAACAGATGACATAGGGTTAATTGCTATCAAAACCGGGTTTGTTCTAGAAGCTGGCAGCTGACATTTATGCGACCGCATAGGAGAAATTAATTTGAGCGAAAAACATATATATTTAATATAAATTTTGAGACGGGCAACTTGTTTAATTAATATAAAATCGTTGTAGTCAGAGCTAACAGCGAAAACTGTCAGCGTGTGCGTGCGTGTCTTGGGTGCACAAACTTTTAGCACCGTACCCCCAATGCAACCCCAAAAGTTCAGCATGTGGCATGCTCTACACAGCGATGTTGGAATACCCCTCAGGCCCTGGCCCTGGCCCTAAGCACCGTCTTCCAATGCAAACGTGAAAGTTGCATTGTTGACACTGAAAATTAAATTAAAATGACTCAAGCACGGGCACGCCATATTCAAAATTGCGATTTTTTATTAAAAAAAGTCATGCAAAAAAACAAAAAAACAATCCATGCTCTGGGGCCCAAACTATGACTATATGCATATATAAATAAGTTATATATATAGAAAATAATTTCATAAATTAGCCATAAAACGTGCGCAATTTTCTTAAAATCTGAAAACCCAGTAGCAACGCTCGACCACTTGGTATGCGATGAAGTATTTTAATTTTTATGCACATTCAAGCTAGTTTCCAGCCATTCTGTTTTCAGTCTTCGGCGTTTTGAGTACTCACAGTTTTCACCATTTTCACAATTTTCACAATTTTCACAGTTTCGCTGTGCTTTGGCACTTTGGCAAACTTTATTTTAGTGCCACACGCTGCATTGCGTGCCCAAATCCCACCATCTAGGGCCCTAAAGAGAAGCAACACCAGCTGCACCACTGCAATGATGCACCACCACCAACAGGACACCAGTAGAATTCGATGGTGTTGCACGGTTTCGTTGCTGTCAACGCATCTTGGCACTTGCATCTCGTATTTCGCATTACTTCGCTTTTAGCCTTCTCTTTTATGCATTTCGAGTTTTTCTTTTTGGGTCAGTTTTCAAGCATTTTCACCATTTTCGTCCATTTGCTATGCCGAACTCAGTTAGCATCATTTTCGCTGGTTCACATACTTAGGAGCATGGGTAGTTCCAAGAGTTCATGATTTATTTATAAACAACTTAACAATCATAGACTCCAAATAGTATTCTATAATTACAAACGCCTCATCTTCAGGCAGATGAAATTACATATAATAATTACCCTATACATATCTCCAAGAATTATAAATTTAAAATAAACTATATATTAATAACTCTCGAAGTTTTTTTAATAAATTCCCGAAAAAATATGTAAATATACCATATAATAACACTGTTTGATATTCATCCTTAAAACTTTAAATATTTTTAAAATAAACTCTCAATAAAATATCTAAGACCATTACCTAAACTAATTTAAATAAATTTTCACAAAAAATGTTATAAATTCTTTTAAAATATGCAAAAAAGCAATTTAAAAAATTGCAAAATATATTAGAGTTTAGTTTCGAATTTCGAATAATGAAAATTCTTTTGTTAGTGTGCCTTTGTGCAACATTGTTCCTGATTGCATATCCATTTTCCCAGAGTTTTTTTTTTTGGCGCTTAGGTAAAAGTTTCAGCAACTTTGCAACTGACCCAAAAGTTAAGCTATTTTTTATGCAGCTCTGTACATGAGTGGATAGATAGACCCAGCAAGATAGCAGTAGAGTGTACTGTGTACATAGACTGGTGAACATAATTTCTCGGATGTTTCAACTGGTTTTCCTACTTTATTTTAGGAGCATGTTTTTTTTTTTTTTTTTTTTTGGGCGTTGAAGCTCAATTGCAACGTACTGACAATGATACGTATAGTGGAAGTACCTGCCTTTGGCTGAAGTCACGTACTTTTCAATAGTTTTCGCAAAGAACTTGAACAACTTTCTGGCCACACACACATACACACACAGACCGAGTTTAACTAGGTGGGAATATATATATGGGTGTGCGAAAAGAAGTTTCTGGTCATTACGGCGACTGAGGGCCAACAAAAATTCTCTTTACGGTTTTGCATTTTTGCCTAATTTAGTGAAAAAATTCGGCACATTATTCACACTCACAGTGTTGTATGTATTGTATTTTGCTCGCTACACTTAATTAATGTAATAAACAACACGCATAAATCTCGTAGTTAACATTACGTTACGATCTGAGATCGGTCAATCCGAAGATCTCAGATATGCGCCAGCAGCTGACAATCCGAGAAATTGTCGAGAAATGCGCTCACGCCTCTACATAGAAGGTCTCACATAATAATTTGATTTAAATTAAATGAAATGTACACATAGCAGAAATATTTGATTTGCATTTTTATTTTGTTTATATTTAAATTGTTTTCTTTTATACATACTCTTTCTGTGTGTGTATGTGTGTTACACATTTTGGGACCGCACCATCTATGGACTGAGTGAGTGAGAGCAAGAAATCGCATGCAACAGAAAGGAAAGGCAGCATATGTTTGATGGGTGTGTGTACAGTGTGTGTAGTTTGTATTATATAGTAGATGTAGTACACAGTACACTGCATTGTTCGGCGCATTTATTTATATATATAAAAACTTAAAAATATATACAAAAACAAGCGAATGCCTATACAAGTCCTGCCACATATTCGCGTTCATGCAACTCAAAACATTCATCACAAGTTGGCAAATGCTAGAGCAGGCATAATTTCGCGTACATAAAGTGATACAAGCCGATATAATATATATATACAATCTATGACAAATTCTCTATACACTTCCTTTATAAAAATCATTTAAAAGTCATTATTAAAGACTTTGAATTTATATACCGAAAATTTTCCAAAAATATTGATATTTCAAAAATTCCCTCAGAATTTTTATGAATTTATAGAATTTGAACCGTATCCCATTACACTTTCAATAAAGTCTAAATTTTACTTAAATATTTAATGAAATTATATTATTTTATTTAAGACAAATATATAAAATTGTAACTTAAATATATGGAATTACCTCAAATTCGATCTACAAGTTTTCTGGATTGTCAAAATTCAGTTTCTTTCTCTCTCTCTTCTCTCTTATGGTCTTACAAATAGTATTACGTAGTCAATCTACCCTACTCGTATACAGTGTCAGAAATAAATGATGTGTAGCCATGTTGGCGTTCCCTGTTTCCTCTCCCTTTCCCTGTATTGCTTCGCACACATAGAAATTCATCAACATGTTACTATGCCATTGTTCGACAGATCTATTCTTCACTGGGCACCGACAGAGCTTATTTAAATGCAGATGTCGACCATAGAGCGAATCACTCTGATTGCTGTCGTTGTGGTATATACACGCTGTGAGTGCCGCTATAAGTAACGTCTGTTTAACCAAAGGATATATAGATAGTGCTATAACAAAAGTCTGGGCGTTTTTTCTTTGTGTCGTTGCAGCGGTTTCAGTTTCCTCTTAAATCTTAAAAAATGTGTGACGAAGAGGCATCAGCTTTGGTTGTGGACAATGGCTCCGGCATGTGCAAGGCCGGCTTTGCTGGTGATGACGCGCCACGTGCCGTCTTCCCATCCATTGTGGGCCGTCCACGTCACCAGGGTGTGATGGTCGGTATGGGTCAGAAGGATTGCTATGTGGGTGATGAGGCACAGAGCAAACGTGGTATCCTCTCGCTGAAATATCCCATTGAGCATGGCATCATCACCAACTGGGATGACATGGAGAAGGTCTGGCATCATACCTTCTACAATGAGCTGCGTGTGGCACCCGAGGAGCACCCCGTGCTGCTGACCGAGGCTCCCCTTAACCCCAAGGCGAATCGTGAGAAGATGACACAGATCATGTTTGAGACCTTCAACTCGCCCGCCATGTATGTTGCCATTCAGGCTGTGCTCTCCCTGTACGCTTCCGGTCGTACCACCGGTATTGTCCTGGACTCCGGTGATGGTGTCTCGCACACCGTCCCCATCTATGAAGGTTATGCCCTGCCACATGCCATTCTCCGTCTGGATTTGGCTGGTCGCGATCTGACCGACTACCTAATGAAGATCCTTACCGAGCGTGGCTACTCCTTCACCACCACAGCTGAGCGTGAAATTGTCCGTGACATCAAGGAGAAACTGTGCTATGTCGCCCTGGACTTTGAGCAGGAAATGGCCACTGCTGCTGCCTCCACTTCCCTGGAGAAGTCCTACGAGTTGCCTGATGGTCAGGTCATCACCATTGGTAATGAGCGTTTCCGTACACCCGAGGCCCTGTTCCAGCCCTCTTTCCTGGGTATGGAATCGTGCGGCATTCACGAGACTGTCTACCAGTCCATCATGAAGTGCGATGTTGATATCCGCAAGGATCTGTATGCCAACAATGTTCTGTCCGGCGGCACCACCATGTATCCAGGTAAGCTATTCTGATACGAAGGGGAAGGAACTGCTTCAACATATATGGTTTTCCCCAGGTATTGCCGATCGTATGCAGAAGGAGATCACTGCCCTGGCTCCATCAACAATTAAGATCAAGATCATTGCCCCACCTGAGCGCAAATACTCCGTATGGATCGGTGGCTCCATTCTGGCCTCGCTGTCCACCTTCCAGCAGATGTGGATCTCCAAGCAGGAGTACGATGAGTCCGGTCCCGGCATTGTGCACCGCAAGTGCTTCTAAACATGCAACATATGACACCACCAACAACAACAACAACAGCAACAACAGCAGCAGCAGCAGCAACATTAAGAACAAGAGGAACAAGAAAAATAACAACAACAAGTGGCGTTTATATATAGCCTATGCAAGCACATCATATATGCAATATATATATATATATATAGATCTTATATCTGACATTGGGTATATGTTTAGCTATGGCCAGGCTAGCTGCATCTGGGAGCCACAAGTAGCAAAAGTATCTTTATAATTATATTTAGTTGATGAAGAAGTTGAAGAATGAACCCAAAACCGAACAGGCAGAGCTTTCTTTAATATTATAGTTTACCAATTTCCAAAACATTTTGATTTTTTCTTTATTACTTTATTTTTCGATTTAATTTACAATTTGGTTTTTAATATATATGGTTTTTGATTTTGTATGTGTTATAGAGCTGAAAAGACAAAATATATAAGCTAGACAATCGGATGTACAATAAAACTATATATGTGTCCAAAGTGACAAGCGACAACAACAACAACAACAACAACGAGAAGAGAAACAGGGTCAAAAGACAGAGAAATGCCATCAAACAATCAAATCAGTCGTATGTTTCCGATATATTTGCCAAAGTTTTTTAATTACGCCAACTTGATGTTGAAGATGGTAAGAGGAGTAGGTAGGAGGAGGAGTAGGGTAGCGGGAAATCTTTAGGCCAGCCGAAAATGTCAATCAGAAAACTTTTCTAGTAGCTGTATACGAAAGAATTTTCCTTTGTATCTTTGAGATACACTACATAGATAGATATGTATTTGTAGCTGTGTATCTGTAGATGTCTATCTGTAAATGTCTATCTGTAGATACGTATCTATAGCTATGTATCTGTATCTTTATATATGTATCTACATGTACGAGGTGCGTAACTACGCAGTTCGCTTAGCTGTCAAATTTTTCGGCTCAGCTCGGTCGCATCTCTCACGGAAGTTGGACCAACTTGCTCCGGATGTTTGCACTCAGCTTGTGTGTGAGTGTGTATAATTGGGTTGTTTGTATCTGTGTGAGAGTGAGAGTGAGAGCTTGGGCGCTTCTTGGCCATGATTTATGCCTCGTCTGTGTGACTATATGACCATGTACATATGTCTTCGCTCGCTTTTGTGTCATGTATCAGCTGCTCAGAACAACTTAATGATCGTTATGATGTCCTTCTAACACTTTCAACATAACCAACATCATATATACAATATATGTATACAATTGTGTATATGGATGAAAATCGTTGTAGCCCCGTTAGTTTAGCCAAAGTGCATTGTTGATAAACTCGTAAGTTGTCAAAGCAACAAGACTGCAAAACTTTTGCAGTCAGCTTAAAACCAAAACATGCTAAAGACACAAAATGCAACAACAATTGGCAACAAAAGCCAACAATGCACGGCCAAAAATTGTTGTGGCTGTCATTTTGTGGGCCAAAATAAAAGTTTTTCGTGTGGCTTCGCACTCCGAGGACTCCGTGTTGGACAGGTGCAAAAAGCACGCTGTGTAATTACTTGGTCAACCATGGAGTAAATAGTTTTTTTTTCCTATCTCCCCAAGTATTTTAAAATGCAGTAGGACAAGTAAATAATTGAGTTTGCTGGCTTATAGTTTAAGCAACTAAAACGAAAAAGTTTCCCAGCTTCAACTTTGACTTGCAGTTCATCAGCTCTGACCCATTAACTTAAAGCTTTTGTTGAAATTAAACTTGGAACAAGACAAACATATATTATAAGATTATTTAAAATATAACCTTAAAGCCAGTAGTAAGTACTGTTTTAGCCTGAATGTAATTGAAAAATTGATGTTCATATATGCCAAGTAGTTTTATCTTGGGGGTTTGTTCTAACCGCACAGTGGTCAACTTCAATTGCAACATTCCATACAAATGCATTGTGTATTAGTGACAATCTATAGGAAATTCGATCGTATAGAGCCCTGGCACTTCATTCATTGACCAGCAGCTCACAGGGACAACAATAAAATGTCAATTGCATGCATTTGCTATAGATATCAAATGACGCATACGCAGCGTGAGCCAGGAAGTTGGCATTGGGTTTTGGCTCAAATGTTTTTCTACCAATGCCCCCCAATCCTGTGGTTGCCATTCAAATGTAAACGTATATAAGTGTGTGGGTGTATTTGTGTGTGAGTCCATTGTTATTGCCGGTCCATTTAGTCAACATTTTGGCCCCACAGCGCTGACCCCAAGTGTGGCATCATTATTTAGCCCCAAAAAGCAGAATCACTGAAATTAGGACCAATAATTGGGTCACGTTAAAAACGGACCGTACGGTACACCCCAGCACACACACACACAGTTATACAGTGTTGATGGGTGTGTATTGGGTGTTTGGGTGCTTTGTCCAAGCGACAGTTGGTTAGGCACTCAATCAATCAGTGACCAACGGAAATAAATTCGTTGGGGCCAGGAGTTGGTGGTAAGGTACTGGGGCTTTGGGCAAATTTAGACAGTGGACTATCAACAAATGTCAGGCACTTGCAGTTCGCATTTCGCATTTCGTATTTGTTATTTTTTTGGGGCATTTGTGACGCATTTCATAAAATTAGAGGGTTTATTGTGAACCTGTACACAATTTGTAGTTGGTCCAGAGTGATACCTTGTTAGGCTCTCTATCAAAAGATGGTAGGTAGACCTTTTTTTAGCTATTTTGTTTTAATATATTATAAAATTGTTGATCTATAAATTTATTTAGTTAATTTTCAAATTAGTTTTATGAACCTATAGCTAGCTTCGCAATTAGAACTAAATTTGATCTATATATTGATCTCTTTAGTTTTATAGGGTATATATACGTACATCTACCTTGTATTTGTTTAATAAATGTTGCTGTTGCTGTTGCCAGAAGTAGTTCAACACATTTCTATGGTCATTAAATTGAATTTAATTGCAGCTAACACCATGTTTTTGGAGTTGTGTCAAGTGTCGGTTGCTGTTGTCGGTTGTTGCAATTGTTGCAATTGTTGCTGATGTTTGTTTAGTTTGTTTACAACATTTGCATGGCATTTTGTGCACAATTATTTTCCATTTTATATGTGGTATGTTGTGTTTTCTATAACCCAAATGTTGTACGGTTGATTTTAGGCTAATTTAATGCACTTACTGGGGCTCCCTTTCGGTTGAGTTTGCTGTCATTGATAACAATATATGATATCGTGTTAATGCACAGAGCCAAGTCGTAGACAAATATTTGCAATTTTCATTATTCAAATTTTGAAGAAACAACACACGAAAGCATGAGCGAGAGAGAGAAATATTGACATTAAGGCCAAGTTAACGAGTTGAAGGCGGTGCCGGACACAAGAACAGGAAGTGTTGAGACTAGAACGGAACTTGAACGTGACTTGGACATGACAGTGGAGGTAAATTTGACTTGACTCGACTTGACTTCACTTCAGTTGCCTTGTCTTCATTCTCAGTTTCAGTTTCAGTTTCAGACTTGGCTCCAGTTGTGTTTGAGTTTGAGCGTTTTGGCTTGTTTTTGACAAGCTAACAAATTGTTTTTCCGGTTTCGAGGTGCACCACATGCAAACAGGAAATTAATAAAACAAAAGGGCCCACTATATAGACTTACATATATATATATATACGCCTGCACAACTGACCTGAAAATCTTTTGATTGTTGGACATCGTCATCGACACAATTTCATCATCGTCTCCGTCTCCGTCTCCGTCTCCGTCTCCGTCTCCGCCTCCGTCTCCGTCTCCGTCTCCGTCTCCGTCTCCGTCTCCGTCTCCGTCTCCGTCTCCGTCTCCGTCTCCGTCTCCG
>JBANCZ010002699.1:0-14830 GCA_037040025.1 Sphaerogastrella javana
TTGCCAAATAGGCGAAATATAGTTGTAAGTCGTAATAAAGATTTGCATTTTGATGGCTGTGAGATGTATCAATCATTGGAAAAGGCTATTGAAATATGTAAAGATGAAGTTTCTAATCTTTGAATCTCTTTGTTTATATCGGTAGCAGATATTTTCTTTTTGCTGTGCGTCGTCCCTGCTTTGCATCTTTGTGTCTCTGTACTCCATTTGGATACATCAACCCTATAGCCTACATTAAAATCTACTTTACCTTGTGAATATCGTATGCGAAGCCGTAACTTTCCGTCAGGCTTGTATCCTAGTTCTTTGTTACCCTCCTTGTCTATGAAAAATAATAGATTTCGTTTAATATCCATAAGTGATAATATTAGTCCCTATTACGTAAAAATAAGGACTAAAACAATATACGCAATGATTGTTTAATATATCTTGATTGAATATCTAGTCTTAATACCCTGACAGTTAGAAATCTATTGAATTTAAATGATTATATAAATATATTTAAGGTGTCAGAGCCTTCCTCTCCGCAATATGAGGAAATAAAGGGACCTATTTTAACATTTTATGTGTAAAAATAGGTCCCTTTATTTTATGCCTTTCTTGCTAATTGATGTTTACATTGATCATTGATTACATTTACTACTATCAAAAACACTAAGTTTTTAATAGAATATTCCTATTTCTTGCTTGCTTCATGCTCTCGTATCGGAATATTCTCCTTTTTCATTTGAGCAATACCCCATTCTCTCAGCTGGTGAATAAAAGGAATCAAATTCTCGCTGGCATCTGTAAGTCTATATTCCACTTTAGGTGGTACTTCATGGTAGACTTTTCTCAATAAGAGACCGTCATTTTCGAGTTCTCGTAATGTTTGCGTCAGCATCTTGGTAGTAATGTCAGTCATACGCTTTTTCAATTCACCAAACCTCAACACTTCATTATTGTAAATATACCACAATATTCGCCCTTTATATTTTCCACCTATCCTTCTAAATGCATAATCTACGGCACAAACTGACTCTTTAATATTTTTATCTGCCATTTTAGTCTTATTAGATATTGATAATCAGCTATAGTTTATTTTAGGTAACTAAAGTACAAAAAAGTAGGTACTTGTTAAAAGTAAATTAAATAAATAATTTTACACAAAAATTATAATATGAATATAAGAAATGCGATAAAACTGAATATATTGGCTATAAGTGTGATGATTCTACCGTCAGTAATGGGTAGCAGTTTAAAATGTAGTGTTATGAGTAAGGATAATATAGGTGGTGTTAAGAGTGAGAGCCTAAAAGTAAATTTAGGAAATATATGTTTTTATATTTTTTCAGACGGATATATGTCTTTAGAAAAGCCTCAACCGACTATTGCCCCCACGATTTCTCCTACAGATTTCATGGTCGAGATGCAAAAGTCACATGCAACAACGCCTGCCATTGATTTGGCGATCAATGTTATGTTGATAAAAGCACAAGAAAAAACCATTCTAATAGATGCAGGTATGGGTAAACATTTTAGTGATAATCAAGGTTGGTTATTGGATAATATTGAAAATGCTGGTATCTCCAGAGATTCAATTACAGATATTTTGATTACTCATGCACACAGAGATCATATTGGCGGGCTTATAACGAATGAAGGAACTATAGTGTATCCCAATGCAAAGTACCATATAGCTAAAGAGGAGTATGACTTTTGGATGTCAGACAATCCTGATTTTTCTAATAGCAAGTTAAGTATTGAGCAGAAAAAGGTAACTATAGACTTTACAAAAAAAGTCTTGAATAGAATTAAGGAAAAAGTAGTTCTATTTCATCCTGGAGACACCCTATTCTCTATAATTCAAACAGAACTAGCAGCAGGACATACACCTGGGCATACCATTTTTACTATTTCATCTGAAGGAAAATCTGTCAAAAATATTGTCGACATTTTTCATGCCCCGCTATTGATTTCCAATCCCGAATGGGGTATCTTATTTGATATTAATTTTGAGCAAGGTATCAGTACTAGGACACAAATATTAGAGGATTGTTATACTAATAAACAACTAGTGATGTCTGCACATTTGCCTTGGCCTGGATTGGGCTATATTGACAAAAGGGACAAATACTATTGGAGCCCAATATATTATTATACGCCTACTGAAATAAATTTGTAATAAAATACAGAAATACCTCTTAAGACATATTGAAGAATTTATCCAATTTAATTGTAACAAAAAGATATTTATTTAGATAAGATAAATCACCAGTTTATTTAAGACGACCATTTGTTTTTACTAAATATTCCTTAGAGCAATACAATCAGAGCCAGATGTCTTCAAGTATATAACAAATAATGAACTATCTTTGTATTATAAATTCATTTTATGAAACCGATAATAAAAGTTTATAATCCAGCATTCTGGTGAAGCTATTCTTTAAGAAGCATATTACACTTAAAGAAAATTTATTGTGTATCTAATAAGATAGTTTTTGTTAGATACAGTTATAATGTGCATATAAACTTTTAAATATAAAAACGATGAATTTACATATAGATTTAGATCGCAATCACCCATCTTATGGTTGGCTAGAAGCACAAGCAGATAAAATAGGGGCTAGAGGTCATTACGGCACTCATATAGACTGCTACACATGCGAACCACAAAAAAACAATTATAAACTCTCAACTATTACTTTAGACTGTAGCCAGAGTATGCCAACTATTCAAACAGCGCATGCACTACCAGAGCTAAAAGACAAAGCTTTGATTTTGTATACTGGGAATATGCATCAGAATGATTATGGAGAAACACTCTATTTTGAGTATGATTCTGCATTAGAAGATACCGTTTTGGATATCATTTTACTAAAAAAGCCTAGTTTTATCCTTATAGACTCATATGGCATAGGAAAACATGGAAAAGATCATATCGGCAAAGATAAGCGCTGCGAACAAGCTGGTTGTTTTGTTATAGAAAATATTTGTATTCCCCCTCAGTTGCTAAATAGAATAGAGAAAATTCAAATAAATATTGATTTAGAATATCCATCAACAGGTAAACCTTGTAAAGTTTATTTGAGTACAGAATAATTATTTACTAATACAACTGATTTAATTAGTAAGAATGAGTCTTAATCCATAAGTAGAACTAATATTTAACCTCATACAATTTGCTATAAAAAACAAATGGATTCGGTGAACATTCAAATTTCGGAGTTTCAAAAAAATTCATTTATAACAACATAGTAGATATGTAACATTGTCTCTATTTAGACTAAGATGAAAAACAACAAAACAGAACTAATATTATTAGCTCTGTTTTGTTGTTTTTGTGACTGGAGACGAAAGATCGGAAAATAAATCTTCGATAATCAAACCTAAGATCTTAGTCACCAATCCTATAGTGATTAGTACAATTTTGCATAACTTAGCTTTATCTTTTTGATTAAAAAAGTTTATTAGATTCTTAGCTTATTGTAATATTTCAAATATTTTTTCGTAAGTTTGGTCACGTTTGCTTATATATCCAATAGCTTAGCAGACAACAATTCGCAGACAAATATCTGCATGTGAGCGCCTTAATCTAATACGGCTATAACTAGAAAAATATTTAGACTCTGTTATAGGCTCTATACTCTTTACAATCTAGAACAATTAAGCTCAAACGGTAAATATCAGGTTAAAATTTACAGTCGGAATTAATGTTTAAAATGCAAAAACAACACCATAAATATAAAATAAAAGAAGGTGACACTATCCAAGCAATAACACTACACTTTGGTGTTGATGTTCACAGTTGGATTGGCTATCATAATAATATGTGTCACTTAGATGACATTATTCGAAGTACTTTGCCTGAACATTTGGAAGAAATTTTTTTATTGCCTGAGTTATGGTATAAAGTAGATGCTTTAAATAATCAAATTAAAAAATCTGATAGTATAAGTACCATAGAACGCCAAAAGGTAAAATTTGGCATCGACAATTCTATATATATAAAACTACTACCTCCAATCAGGGTATATCGAGCGAAAATTATATATCCTCAAACCGAAACAAGAGTTGACTATGAAGTCTCTGTTGAAGGTATAAAAAAAATAACTCGGCATATTATTCTGAATTTTACGAAAAAAAAATTCTTCACAAATGGTTCTGAGCCAGATATGCTAATGGATGAAGTGGCCATAAAGGCAGCTAACGGCATATACCCTATTACTTTAAAGATCAATTACCTTGACAAGACACAAAAAATTCTTAACCTAAAAGAAATCAAGAAATCATGGGAAAAGACCAAAGAATTGATAAAAAGTGAATATAGTGGTAAAATTATCGATAAATACCTCGAAAGGACAGAAGCATCTTTAACGCCGGATGTAATGTCTCATCGACTTATTAACAATGATATTTTTTTTGGTTTATTTACTCATTCTATTTACGGTAGCTATACTAAAAAGTTAAGATTTGAAACAGAGTTACGTCTATCTTTAGGTAGTATAAATACAGCTTTGAACTTCATAGGTGAGCAATGGATTGATCCCGAATATAACAATATAGGAGGAGTCTTTATATACTTCAAGGGCTATGCTAAAGGCATTGACATACCCTCTGGGGAAGATACTGTATTTGAGTTAAATGTCGAATATAATTTACAATATGAGACATTTTCAATAAAAGATATTATTGCAAAAATAGATATGATAAGCGACAAGACTAAGAAAACTATAATGAAGGCAAATATTTATCAATTAAGGTAAAAACATAAAATAGTTACTATGGGTGTAAAATTTATCGTTAACGGAGCACTTTGTAAATGCAATTTCGCTCCAGCTCCTGACAAGTTAAAAGTATTGACTAACACTAAAGAGTTTGCTAATGATTCAGAAGGATCACAAAAAGCCATTGCATCCACAATGGATATTGGAGCCACTTTTGAAGCTGGGACTTTTGGTCCGTGTAGTAAAAAACCACATAATGCTCCTTGCTTGTCAATAATAATAGAATGGAGTCAATATTTGGACGTTGTAAAATTATACAATGGCGGATACCCACTATTGGAAAATAGTAAAGCGACATGTCCTCTTGGAGGGAAAGACTGCATTAGCATTATTTACCATGGGCAACAGGCTGAGGTCTCTTCACAAAACATAAAAAATGTTGATTCTGAAGTACAATCTCAAATCAATCCATTAGTAGATATAAACAAACTTGAAATGGACGAAAAAGAAGAAATCAGATTAAACGGATAAAGATATGGGAAGAGGAATACAAGGTATAAAATTCTTAGATAATCAATTAGATCTTATAGGGCAAGTCATAACATTGCCCGACCTTAATGGTTGCCCCGTGTACGGGCTGATGGCCAATGGCAAAAAGATATCGCTTGGTGTGGATTTAGATCAGAAAAACAAAGACACATTAAATAAATTAGGAGAACACTCTCAAATAAAATGGGTTATAGGCAAAGTTAATCATTTAGGAAAGGGTGGCATGTTATGGATGAGATACTTTAATGATCAGAATAACAACAACATAAAAGACAAAGATGAAAACTGGAGTAACGACAACAAAGGAAAAACTTTAGTTGAAATATCAGAGTCTGTAGGGAAAGATCCACATGGCATTAACAACAATTATGAGCTAACGGATACACTCAATGTATGGTTTCCTAAAGCAGAGCGATTCAGACCTACAATTTATTGGGTAGAACCATTTTTATTCTATCCGGAGCTACATTTTGCAAAAAAACAGCCTAAAGGATGTTTTTTAATTTCAATAGATACGCCACAACCTTACGAAGCTTCTGTTGATGGTAATAACTTTTATCAAAACTATATATTTAAAAAACTAACAACTGAGAAGAGTTCTGATCAACCATACTTTTACTATGGTGATAATATAGATTTAGATGTAACAGCGGTAATCCCTCCTCTTTTCTCAAAGCTGGTTGTATCGGTGGAAATTTTTAATAGTAAAGGTAAGCTCGTTAGTAATCCTCCAATAACAATTCGGACAGAAAGAAAATATACCAAAATTTTTGATGATATAGAACTAAATAAATATGCACAAAATATTTATAGAAGAGCCATAGCAACTATTCCACTAAATATAAATTTCAAACCTGAATCCCAACAAAAAAACACAATTGATTACTTACAATTCAAGATTACTTGCAAATTTCCAGATAAAAAATTGGGGGAAGAGACTGTTAGTGATGAAAGTTCAGTACCACATTCAATACCCGATGACAAATTTATAAATAGAGCAAATATAGTAGTTGAAACTTCTAAAAAGATTCTGGATGCTGATTTTACAAGACAAATGGCGATGAATCTTGCTCTCCAAGAAACAACTCCTCTCATCGGTTATTTACCTGTTTTCTATAAAAATATGGAAGACTATGTAAATTCACGTGAGATAGAAGTAAAAAATAAGATGCTAGAAGTGGGACAAGAGCCTAGATTAGCTCCTGAAAATGATCCTTGCCACTATACCAAAATTACAGCTGAAAGAGTTAAAGATGTGTCACTAGATCTGACACCTGAAATCATTACAATCTTTGATGAAAATCAGCGAACAGCTGCTACACCTTCTCCCGAAATTCATATTATTTCAGGCGATAGTGGAAAATCTAAATTACAGCTAAAAGTTGATTTGGACACAAAAAATAAATGTAGAGCTAACAAACATACGAATGGAGGAACTAGTGTATTCACCTTGAATGAAGGAGATATTAATCTTCAGGGGCTAAACAACAGATATAAGATTGAAAAAGGTAAAATAACACTCACACCACGCTATATATACATAAAGGATAAGGAAGATCCTTTTCCATCAAACTACTTTTGTCTAAAAAATATTAAACCAATAACATACTATGTACCTATCGAAACATGTCGGTATAGAAATATTGTAAAAGTATTAGTGTATCCTGATTTAGAATTCTCTATTGTAGCAAAGTATAATCCTAAGAATCCACTATTCGTTTACAAAACACCTAATTTTGAATATCGGACAGGTAGAGACAGGAATTACAATCAAAGGCTTGCTGATAAATACCAATCTGACAAAAAGAAAACGCATGACAATTCATATGAGTTCGAATGGGCAGCTGGCTACAAAAGCAATGGAGAAGAACATATATATGAGACAGAAAAAGGGATACCTATTATCAATGCTATTGGTTTTTTTATAGGAGCTTACAAAATAGCAAAGAAGTATTTATTTGCAGATAAGGCTGAAGAAGCAGAAAGTGCAATAGCAAATGGCACAGCAGAAGTTCGGGTAAGAGATGATCGCGATCCAACTTCTCGATCGATGCAACGAAGATATGAGGATCGGAAAAGTAAAGGGCGACCTGTTAAAATAACGGTTGATCGTCCATCTATTCAAGCAGGTCTATATGCTAGATTCTCTCCTAGTAGCACACCTGGAAAAAACAATCAAGTAGGTTATGCCTATTCTCTAAATCTAAAAGCTGAACCATTATTCAAAATCACAGGAAAGTTAGATCTACTCTTTTATGCCCAATTTATACCTTATATTGGGACAGCTCTCAAAGCAATCAATAAGGTTGTGAAAACTGTTAATTTCCTAACTTTAGGAGCTGTGCAAATTGACTATTATTTGGATATTGCAGCTAGCCTTGCCGTTGATCTAGATTGGACTGCAATAGAACGACACTCTATTGATGGATGGACAGGTGGTAAAGAAATATCTACCGCTATCAAAATTGTACTTTGGCTGGAGGCTGGAATCAATCTCAATGTCACCGTGAAAGCATTCGGCAGTGCAAGTGCTGAGGGTGCAATAAGAGGTGAAGCATCGATAGATGTAGATGTTAACTATAACAGAGTCAGTGACAAATGTGATGCGTCTGTTAATTTCAAAGGACTGAAAGTGAAAATATGGCTCAAATTGAAAGCGAATATTAAGAAAACTGATGGTGACGGACCTCCACCTGAACCCAATACGAGACCTGATCATGTAAAAGATCTGATAGAAGCAATGAAAAAACCTTGGAAAATAAATATTTTATAGTTATGCATCGGACGATTATTTACACGCTATTTTGCCTGCTTTGTTTGCAGACCTGTGCCCAGAAAACAAAAGAAGAACAAAAATTAACAACAATGAAAGATAGTATTCCACAATACCCCAGAGAACAGCAGTATAGTTATATAGTACACATGAATACAAAAACACCTTATGAATTGTATTTAGATGATATACTTATTAGTCGAAAAATAGAAAGTGGCTTTAGTGAATCTGTAGAGTTAAATCCTTACTTGCTAAAAAATGGAACACATAAACTAAAACTCCGCTGTTTGCCTCGTGAAACAGCGCCCAATTCCTTGATTTCCCCAAAAGATATTGTCTATGATCAGGATGTAAAATGGAACATTTATTTTGTAGAACTGAAAAAAGACCCAGATAGTGGACTTGGCTATTCAATGCCAATAGACTATGCAAAATGTGAATTACCTATTGTAGCCCCTCCTACAGATGTTCCTGTTTGGGATATAGACTGGGGTATAGAGGTAAAAAATCTCCCCTATGAGCTTTACGGCTGGCAAGATGGAGAAGACTTATCTAAGTGGGATCATGATGTGTTGGAGAGAGAGGTTTTAGCCTTCTACAACGTGTTGCGTAGTAAGCTGCAGGAAGGGGATATTTCTGAATTTATGGAATTGAATAAAAGATTAGATTATAATCTTTCTATCTCTCTTTATGATAGTAACGAAAGGTATGAAGAGGCTTATCATGAAAATGTAGATCTACTAACAAAAGAATGTATTGGCAATATGCTTCCGATAGACAATTATGTGATGAAAATATATGCTAACGGTAAACTTGTAGCTCTAGAGATCCCTGACGGGAGGTATAAGTATTGGAGTGCATTGATGAGCGATAGCAAAGAATACGGACGATCCGCTTGGGGAATACTAATTTACAAACCAAAAGGGCAGAAAGATTTTGTCGCAATTTGCAAATAAGGTGTTATAAAAGAAAATATATCGTTAAATAGATATCATTCTAATTTTATTATACAACTAATTTTGTTTGCAAAATATAGCATTTTTTTATTTTTGTTGTAATAACTTTTATAAAAATCTCCTATGAATGAAAGTCAATATATAAAACAAACAAACGTAGGTAGTGCAAAAAGAATTTTTATCAGTCTTATAATGTTGTTGTTATGTATTTTTGTTAATGGACAAGATACTTTACAGGGGCATAGAGGTAAACATTCGAGACGGGCTGATCGATACAGTGTTAATATTACAGAAGTCAAATTTGCTAATATCCGGAAAAATAGAACTATAATTGACAATTATGGATCTATGTTGTATACGGATACACAGTTTTTAAAACCTAGAGTCTCCTATAATTACGAAAACTTAAGTTCACATGGAATTAAGGCTACTTTATTATTTGTAATTGTTAAGCCTGATGGGACAATTATGGGAGGGTCAGATTCAAATGAGTATACATTTAGTTCAGGTATTATTTTAAACCCAAATGAGAGTAAAGATGAAGTTTTAGATTTGAGTGGATGGGGAAACATTTATAAAACTACTTACGAAGAACCTGGAGAATATCAGTTTGAGGTTTGGTTATCTGATAAAAAAATATACTCTAGTGTTTTTAATATTAGGAAAGTAGGTGAACCTAATATTCAGATTAAGGATGTTAAATTTGCCAATAAGGATAAACGTGGCATTACAGTTGATAAGTATGGCTCCCAGTTGTATACTACAAGCTCATATATACAACCAAAAATTATTTATGATTTTGAAAATTCAACAAGAAAAAGTTTAAAGATGTCTATTTCATATAATTTAATTAGACCTAACGGTGAAATTATGACTAGTTGGATGGATGGTGGATATAGTTGTACTCAAAATATAACAATGCGGGATGAGGGATATACTGATGGAGAAATAGAATTTCCGGGAATAGGGACAGATGATGGTACGGATTATAATCAACCAGGGGAATATACATTTGAATGTTGGGTTTCGGGAGTAAAAATATATTCTAAAAGTTTCAGTATAAAAGGAAAGAAATAGGTAATATATGAAGTGCAATATTAATTTAACAATACTAGGAGCAAAGACAACTAAATATTTAACATTTGCACAAAGCTATCCTAAAAGCTTATTTTTTCTTACTTCGTCTGATGTAAAACTGTTAATACTATATACACACCTAGACCTTTCCCAGCTAAATAGTATTTGATTGATACTAATTGTATTATTCTTTGCTTAGGAAGGTTTGGATTAATAATCTAGTAAATAAAAATACAGCTTCTTTGACAAGGTACACCCACTTAGTCTTTAGTTTTGCTATCAGAGCCTCTTGGAAAGAAGGTTACAATCTTATCTTCAGTTAAATCAATATCCTCATCTGTCGGAAAGCTTTCAATATTTATATTTCTTTCTTGATATCGGTCATATAATTTCTTTAGATCAATATGGTATATTCCTTCTTTGAAGTGGAAATCTTTTATATTAATTTCAAAACCTGGCTTATTCTTATGTATTTTAAGTATCATTATTTGATCTTTATACACCAGAGTTATTATCTTATTTTTATTATCAAATTCACTTTTCTTGACAAAAAAAGTCTGTATTACATCTTCACTTTTTGTACTTGGAGTAGATTGTGCCAATATATAAGTTTCATTTTCCGGTTGAGATTTCAACAAAGTCCATTTATTTAAATATAAAGTATCTGATTCTGATGTCCGCAAAACATCAAAACTAATATTCGTTCCTCTATACATATCAATCACTAGTGATGACGGTTGAGCATGCATCTGCAGAAAGAACGCAGTCGTAAAAAATATAGAAAGCAATATTTTTTTCATTATAATTTATTTATAAAAATAAACTATATATATCCTAATTCTTTATTAAAGTAGGATTTTCAGGCAACATTACAACAATTGTTTTTCTATTACACCCTCCAAACAAGTTAGCCATTATATAAACCTCACTATCTGAGTTCCAAACCCTTAGTAGGTATATTTTATTATAAAGCTCTAATGTATTAAATACCAATTCATGATTAAATTTATTATCTCCATCTACTATAGATTCTGATATAAAAGTGGGTAGTTTTTCCTTATTAAATTTATGGAGGCTAATTCCATTCATCGCATTTTTATCTACAATTACTCCATAATAGAGATCTTTTGACAACAATGTATCATTTTTAATTTCAACCTCCATTATTTCATATCTAAGACTGTCATTATTTTTTGTATAAAATTCAAATCTAAATTCTCCACCCCCACAAGCTTGTGAATAGGAAAATTGAAAAATAAAAAAGAAAATGATTAAACAGGTACTTTTTCTTATCATAACTAGTCAATCATTTTATTGCTCCTTTTTTCAAATACATCTTCATCCTTTCTGACATATCGCAAACAATCACATGGGAAATCTTTTATAACAATTGGTATAGGTATAGAATCGTTATCAAAATACTCCTTTACACACTCTCTTAAGTTAATTGTGAAATCTCCCTTTTTAAAATGCAACCTTTCTACTTCAAAGCTAATAGGACTATATCTGTCAAAGTTAAGATTTACAGACATTGTATCTCCATCAACAATAAAAGATGTTTTCATATCCACCGGAATGTAAACTGAATTTGTCCAACCATTTGTCATCTGAATAGAGTCATTTTGTTGTTTATCTATTCCTTTATACGATAACCTATTTAATGCTTCAAAATGCAATGTATCCTTACATATCATGGCATTTTTGACCTCTACCGATTTGGTTGGTAAAGGCTGCGCTTTCATTAGAATGATTATTAAAAACAATGATATAAACAATATACTCTTCTTCATATTCCTTTAATTATCAAAATAATGAGAATATTTATATTATTTTTCTGCAGTTTAGCAAATAAATACACCCACTTAGTCTTTAGTTTTACTATCAGAGCCTTTTTGGAAAAAAGTGCCTATTTTATCTTCGGTTAAATCAATATCCTCATCTGTCGGAAAGCTTTCAATATTTATATTTTCATCTTGATATCGGTCATATAATTTCTTTAGATCAATATCATATATTCCTTCTTTGAAGAGGAAATCTTTTATATTAATTCTTAGACTCGGCTTATTCTTATATATTTTGAGTATCATCATTTGATCTTTATAAACTAGAGTTATTATCTTATTTTTATCATCAAATTCACTTTTTTTTACAAAAAAAGCATTGAAAGATTTATTTTTATCGCCATGATTATTATTTTTCAAAATATACACACTGTTACCTGATTTACCATCAAGTAATGACCATTTATATATATATAATGTATCATTTTCGGAATAATATAGATTATCGAAAAAAATCCTAGAGCCGTTTCGTATATCTATTATTTGGGATGACGGTTGAGCATGCATTTGTAAAAAACACACAGTCATGAAAAATATAGAGAGTAATATCTTTTTCATTATAATTTATTTATGATTTGCAATACATTATCAATTAGGTTCCTTATATAAGGACTCTGGTCAACTGTTATCAAATTGGGATTCCTATAAATCAAGGATGAAAAAGAACGAATATCATCTTCAGTTGCCTGTATTAAAGGTAAATGCAAATGACCTGTCTGCAAAGCAGGATTATTCTCGGTTCGTATTTTTGCTACACGGTAGAATATTTCATTCGATAAGTAATCTCCGCCCGATCCTTCAATTGATGTCATTTTTTGTAAGTCTTCCAATTTACGTCTTAATACTGTCCCTTCAATATTACTCAAGCCATCATTTCCTTGAGTAGCATCAAATGTTTGATTAAAATAAGTAAAAAACAACTCGTTCGAATCATTCTTATCAGGTACAATTTTCTTGTAGGGCAATGTTGTTTCATAAAATTCTTCACCTGCGGATATTTGTTTAAACTCTGAGCCATTATAGCCCTGAGAAGTATCCCCACGATACATATTATCCTTATAACCTCCCCTATGTTTGCAGGGGAAACGATCAACATCAAACCGAAAAGGCACACCTTGACTCATTGTGAATATTATATCCCTTTGAGCTGTGAATGTATTTACATATTCAGTAAAATAAGTTTCTATGCATCCATCGTCAAAATCTTTATAGCGCACTGGAAATATAAATGTCTGAATAAAACAATCACCTACTGTTTTTCCGTGTAGTGCTAAAGCTGTACAGCCAGCTGGATTTGCTTGCAATACATTTCCCCCTGTCATAGGATCAAGGATAAATGGATCATAACCACTAATCAATATTTTTTTCTTACCACCTGCATTACTAAAATCTATGCCTGTATAATTTCGGCTCAACTCTTCAAAAAGTTTTATAATCCTACTCAAAGGAGTATTTGCTTTTACAATACTCTTCTCTAAGTCGATATCTCCTTTAAACAGGGTATGCCTCTTTAGATATACTTGCATTTTGTTTCGTGCCCAATACAAGGGGCGATCATCCAGTGTCTGCTGATTTCGATTCACGGCTGCATTCCACAAAGCTTTTGCTGATATTCTTACTTGTTCCTCCAACTCGGCTTCGGTCAGGATATTTTGAACATCTACTATTTTCTGAATAAAATCATCGACAATTGTTTTTATCGCTGAATCGTATCCTATAAATTGATTCTCGTAATTGTTTGTAAAGTCTTTAGCCCCAGAATCATCATTTTTGAATAAGCCAACCAATTCCTCATAATTTCGGAAATAAGTATAGGGTTTTAGTTTATGATTTGGTTGACTGTCAAAAGTTGTTTTCCCGCAGACAGTCACGTATAACTCCTGCGGTGACGAAGTCTTAGTGTAATGTTTTTTATAATCATACTCTTCTATTGCGTCTTGATAAAGAGTGAGAGGTAGATAAAATGGGTCGGATAAAGCTTCATTATTTTTCACTTTCATCACAGCAATAGGAGGTCTGTATGTTCGTATGTTTCTGTTATTGCTCGTAATTGCAATATTAATCGTACGATTATCAGAATAGTTTTGCAATTTCACCTTCACTCTAACTTTCTCGCCATACATAATGTCGCTAAATTCAGCTTCATTTATAGTTTTAGGGCCTATAGAATTTCCTTGCTCATCTAACCATTCTATATCAACTATATTTGGGTCGGGATTGTTAGGAGGACTATCCAGCTCTATAGGTTCATAAGTGCCAAAAACAACAGATTCCATAATAAAAAATATATAAAAGGTTATAAGTTAATGTATTTATATTGTGTTGTGTAAGATATTAATTTAGATTAAGATAAAAAACAACACTCGTATTAATTAACAAAAAAAAATTAAAACTTAAGTATGAAAATAGGGGAAAGTAGTGAAATATGAAAACACAAAAGTAATTAAAGCTATAAAATTAAGATTTCTTCTACAGATGAAGTAACTCCTTAAAAAGAGAGGCAGATTAGCACATTGTGCATTGTCGGAATTAGATGATAAATTATTTGCTATCAATCAAATGATTATGTTTAAATGTGTACCACATAAACAACTTCACTCTGAATTACGAAAAAATATTGGAAACGTTACAGTTTGTAGAAAAACAAGATAAACTTTTTGGATCAAATAGGCAAACCTAAGTTGACAGATATTGAGTTGATTTCTATAGATTTAATTTCTGATTTTTTGGGAATTGATTCCGAACGTGATTTGTTTAGAAAGCTGCCGATTGATTTACTTTCCAAGATATAACGTAGTGTTTACAATCGCAGGAAATGCCGATTATTTTACCATCTTAATTTTTTACGAATATCTAAATACATGACAAAACATTTCGAATTTTAATAATATCTAGTTTGTATTGGTTTAACAGTATGCTTGCTATGTA
>JBANCZ010002700.1:0-14830 GCA_037040025.1 Sphaerogastrella javana
GTAAAGTACTACCACGCTAATATAGTTTATATTTCTAAAAAGGTTTGGTTGTATTAAATGTATATATAAATTAATTAATTTGATGTACAAAAATGTTGAACATAAACTTAATTTGTATTCTACGATCCTACATAAAAGAATTTAGCGCTTGCTTGTTCTTTGATTCATATAAATAGTTCTTCGCTTAGTTCAATGTATATGTTTATGTATTGATTTTGTGTGTTTTACCTCAACTTCAACTTAATGTTGATCATATGTTATTAATGTAATCAGTACTAATAGCTCCATGACTCATTTCTCATCCGTGCCACAACAATTATGAATTTCGACCCGTCCTAATTTTCATTAGCAATTTCTATTTCTCGAACTGCTGAATAAGTAACTACTTGATACAATACAATTAAATTATTTAAATATTCATTGTTACATAGTATTTTGCAAGAGATCTTACACCGTTTGGGTAGAACTACAGACCGACATCGACTGTCCAGATTGAAATTCAATTTGTTAATTAATTTTTAAATTTAATTTTAATTAATTAATTATACAAGTATGTGTAACAGGCAGAAGGAGGCGCGGCAGACCGCACAAAGTACATATATTCTCGATCAGAACGAGCAGCCAAGTCAATTGGGCAACGTCCGACTGTCCGGAGGTCGCTAATTCAGAAGAAAATCGAGTAAAATCGACGAAATCGCCATTCGAAATCGATTTTCGCTTTAAAGCAGCATCGGAAGGTGTGCTACAGTGATATTGCTTGTACAGAATTCGTGTTAAATTGCTTGTTTGATGGGGCTTTGCATACTTTCGACGTCGCATCAAATTTCGTTCGGTCCGAAAATTCCGAAATTTTCACGGGAGAAGGGGTACATTTTGGCTCAATCGACTTCGCATCCCATCCTGATCAGGAATATAAATACTTTGTGGGGTCCGTCACGCCCCCTTCTGCCTGTTGCGAGATTTTTTTGCGGGGCACCAAGAAATTTCGAGGGAGCAGTTAAAGGTATGCTTGTGTGTTTTCTGCTTCTCGCTCGCTGCGGAATGCCGCATTTGCTGGCATTTTTCATCTCTTTCTTACTTAATGACGCAGCAGCAGGTTGCTGCCTGCTCACTTTATTGGCAGCAGGAGGCGGGTGGCACCTCCGTCTTGACTGTGATTTTCTCACGGAAATGACGATTCTCGGGATTGGCCAGCACCGAGGCAATGAACTCGGACGTCTCCAGCTGCAGCTGTGCCAAACGTTTCTGCAGCAATTTGTTTCGCTGCACGAGCTTGATGGTCTTCAAGGCAATGGAGAGTAGACCCTGATTGTGTGTGTGATGCTGTTGATGTAGCGGCTTAATGGGCTCCAGTGCAAACTCGTAGCCACTGTCGCCATCGCCTTGATCCTCTTCCTCATCATCTTCGCCGTAGTCATCAGTGGCATCGTTCATATCCTGCTCTGATTCCTCCATTTGATCACAGTGTTTGGCTGTTGTCTTACTGTTATTGTTGCTGCTGTTGCTGTTGCCACTGCTGCTGACATGATAGTTGCTGCTGACATGATAGTTGCTGCTGCTGTTGCTGCTGCTGTTGCTGTTGCTGTTGGCCATTGTGGGTTGTAATACTGTTTTGATGTTGTTGCTGCCGGTTATGTTGGTGGAATGTGTTCGCGTCAGCTGTGTGCTCTGTGTCTCGGCGTAGTCTTCATCGAGCTCCATACGCTTCATGTGCTCCATCTCCCGCTTGGGCGCGCCCTCCGCAGCAGCTGACGTTGTTTTTGACATCTGTTGCAGACGCGCCGGCAATCGAACCAAGCGACGGCGCTGCAATCGACCCGCCGAGTTCATTGACCTTTTGGCAGCTGCAAAACAAACACAAAAGTAGTAAGCGCTCTTCAGTCATGACTCAACAAAGGCAAAGAAAAACAGACATGTCTTGCAATACATGGCCCACAGCCTCACAGACTCACTCACACCCACCACAAACGCTTTGTACGCATGCCTTAAAAAATAATTTCAATGATAATAGTAGCTGCCAAAGTGAAGTTTGTATGCTCTCACTGTGTTGTTTTGCTGCACAGATATACATATTATAATATTAGTATATTTCTTTACAAAAAAGCTGTATTAAACAAATATAATTTAATTGCTAAATGCTAAAAATGAAACTTTATTAATATAATAGCGATTAAAAATGCGCATTTCTTTGCAATAAATTTAAATACATACAATTTTATTTTGTGTATAAATTGGATTTCATGGGGTTTGCCCAGTGTACGTATGGTTCAGCGCGCATTGCTAATCAGTCAACGTAGCTCATTGTTGTCTATCTCTGACCATGTGGGCTCTGTCCATGTGTATCACTGTATGTGTACTGTGTCTGTGTTCATCGCGTGTGTCGCAAAAACGTGACCACAGCCCCGATATGAAGCAGTCACAGTTGCCAGCAACTGCAGCGATTGCAACGCAATGTTCCGCATCGAATTCGCAATACTAGAAGCACATGTACTCTGTGAAATGTTGGAAAATGCACACACACACACATGCATACACAGATACAGCAAATAGTAAACAACAACATGTGCACTGAGAGTGAGTAAATCATTTTCAAATTAGCGTTTCCGCAACTGTGTCTATGGTCAGGGTCAGTTTGGCAGCGCTGCACAGCGCGTCAATAGCTGGAGCACATGGCGGCGGGATGCAATTCATCGTGGCTGTTGCTTCTGCAGCAGCACCCTGTAGTCTCTGTGTGCTCTATATAAAGTGTGCCCAGACCGTACATACATAACATTCAGCAATTCACTTTGTTATTTTGTTGTGCTCTGTTGTACTGTATATTTTTGTTTACGTTGTGCAAATAAAGCAGTTTTATTCTATATAGCTTTGATACGTTGCAGCACCAGTGTAGTGAAACGTGAGACCGGGCATTGGCACAAGGGCAAGCTACACGGGATGAGGGATTGAGAGGGGGGATTTCAGCGGATAATGAGTGGAACTCGGTGTCAGTGTGTTTGTTCAATAAGGTGACGCATTACAAGGTGCTAAGTAGTGCAATCGCAAGCAACGATCAGAACAGCAAATTGATTTATTCCATATTCTGTAACAATATTTACCAATTATCTATGGTCGAAGACTCAACGTTGTTGTTATAGTTTATCTGCTTCTATTTGGTGTATGCTATCTTCTATTCCTATTGACTTTGGTTAGTAAATTAGTTTGCTAATCTGCCTGGTGGTGTTAAGTACCAGGCGGCGCCATCAAAGGTCTTATGAACCAATTGTTAATTAACAAACATTATAAAGTATCGTATTTAATATAAGATTAAAATATAAAATTTGCTGCTTATCACACACTCAATTTATATAATATTTATTATTCTACATTTCTACTTTCCAGCGAACCCCTATCACATAACCATTTCAAGAAAATGCAAAAAAATATACATATATAATGTATGTAGGTCAAATCGAACTCCGCCCTTCCACCCGTCTATCCGCCCGTCCGTCTGTCCGTCTGTCTGAGCAGTTGCTAACCCGCATATAACGAATACGTAAGCAATTTCTCAATGCGTGTTGCGAACATGTGCGAAAGTTTTGCAATTTAATGCGGAAATGCTGAGTTTTACTTTGCCTCACCTTCAAATTGCCGCACCCCCGCCACAGCACGACCTCACAGCCAACCCCAAACATTATGTGTGAGTGTTTGTGTACTTTACTTCCTGCAATGACAATGTGTGTATGTATTGTGTGTGTGTGTGTGTGTGTGTTCCGCCTCCGTACGACATCGTCATAGACTTATGCAAGAGGCGAGTTCCCCCACGAGGCACTTGCACTCGACTGAACAAACGCCAATGAACATTTATCTATTCATTATTGTTGTTCTTGATATTATTATTGCCGCTGTTAATTTCATTTCCCGCACACTGTCTGCCTGTCTCACCGTCTGACCGTGTGTGTCTCACCTTACGTCTGAAGGTCTCCCAGAGTCTGAGGTCTCCGCTAAGAGTAGGTCGGCTAGGTGCACGGTGATGGCTGTGAGGGCTGTGGCTTCTATGGCCTCGTTAGTGGCACAAGGCACTTGGGCAACCGCAACATGAACACACGTGTCGGTTCGTCACTCGCATCGAATTAGTTAATATTTATGCTTAATTAAAGCAACTGCCATTTAGCAGCGCCGACTAAAGTCGCCAGCAATTGCTTTCTAAATGTATGGCATTTATTGCCCCAAACACGGCCGTCTATAAATACAAAAGGCAACAGGGCAACAGGGCCAGTGTAGGTGAACCCACAATTTGCTAATATTAACGCACACTGGTACAAACACTGCTAAGTCACTTGCAAAAACTAAATGGCAATCAAAGTAAACAATTATAGAGAACGGTGAGGAATAATTCTGCTAAGTATGAGAATATGTATGTATTATAAAGAAAGTTAAACTAATCCTGTAGGGTCACGAGATTTCAAATTTATATATTCCAGATCTAAAATGTATTATATTTATTTCTTTTTAGTAAGTTGATTTATAATCCAAATGTGGTGAAAGATATTGATATAATTCAAACAATTATTATTCTAGAAATAATATAATTTTTAATTATTTATGTAATATCTTTGGCTTTAAATGAATTATAGAATTTATCAATAACATAAGACTGCTTTCAAGATATAACTTTTAATAACTAAAGCTATTCAGTTAGCAAAAATATATAAAAAGAAATTGTAATCTACATTTATAATATCGAAACTGAAAAGAGCAGAGTAGTATTTTTGGATCAGAATAGTAGTGGTATAATTTATCTGTGCAGGATAGTATTTTGGGTGCTGTATCGTAATATCGATAAACGATTTCTCTAATTATTATTGATAATCGATATCGTAAATCGGTAATAAATATCGATAATCGATTTAAATTAGTTTCGTAATGCAATTTTAAGTATATATGTAGCAAAGCACAACTTCCTAGCTTCAAAATTACGTCTTGTATTATTTCCGTTTCCAATAAGACTGTAACCACTGTGCAACACCCAGATCGGAACATTAGTCGTTGCCTGGGAATAGATGGGAAAGGCAGCTAGAGCTCAAGATCCATATACTTCATATACGACTGCACGTGGCATCGTCACATCCATTTTAGCATTTCAACATTTTAACGTGTTGCTCGAAATTAGCAGGAAAATAAATAAAAAAGCAAAAACGAAAGAAAATTCATTTTGAATGAATTGTGTTGAATATGGCACCAATAAAAGCGGCAACACCAACACAACAACAACATTGGGGGCAATAAAAAGCCAAGTCGGCAAAAGCCAAAAGCAAAACGTACAAATGTGGGAAAATTGTAAATAAGCTAGCAAAAGTAGCACAGGCGGAACATAAGTAACAACAAAAACAACAGCAACAATAACAACAACATCAACAGACATAGCAACAACCATAATAATATCCAAAACAAACAGCAAAAGCAGCAACAAAGAGGGCAACCCAAAAAACGTGCCACATCAAATGGCAACAAAATAAAGGTTACGACACACTCACACACACACACATACTTATCTCACGCACACTTTCTCATTCTCGATGTATCTCTTCCTATCTCCCTCTATCTCTCATTCTTTCTCTCTCTCTCTCTCTCTCTATCTCTCTCATTCTCTCTCTCTCTCTCTCTATCTCTCTCATTCTCTCTCTCTCTCTCTCTCTCTCTCTCTATCTATCTCTCTCATTCTCTCTCTCTCTCTCTCTCTCTCAGTCTCTGCATTTGCAAATTATTCTTGTGAAATATAAATGCTTATACAATATTTATACTACGACCTGTTGTGCGGTCTTTATAAGCAATTTGTTGTATCTAACATTATTTATATATTATTTACCTATATATCTATTGTTGTTTTTTAAAACTTCTTGATTTTCCTAGAAAATTGTAGACTATTAGATCTTTTGTGGTCAATTAGTGTCATGTTATAATAAATGATGGAACGATTGAGAGATGATGGAATTGCAAATTGCGAATTTCTCAAAAAGTTTTAATAAATCTCAATAAATCGGTGTGTAATATAATTGAAACAAAAAATACAATAATTTATTTAAAATTGCTCTATAAATTGAGAATCTGAAACAAATAATATTAAAAATGTAAGTTTATAAGGCTAGTTAAAGCTATTATTTTATTTACTCAATAATGTAAGATACAACATAATTGGAAAATTATGATTTAATAAGAATTAACTATTTCGAATCAAGCATTAATTTTAAATTATGTATTATTATATAATGTAAATGAACTATAATAACAAATTGAAGAAAAACAAATATATAATCTGTTTGCTTTGTTTATTTTATTGTCAGACAATAAAAGACAGACGTACTTCATCTTATAACATTATATGTATTGTAGACCCCATACTAATACCATAATAACACTACTAGTAAACACAAATCACTGTCAGAGTAAAAGCTCATAAAACAATATTCCTAATGTAGGATATTCTATTGTTTAAATACCTCTGTCCTATGGTTGCTCTAAAACTTCCACAGATTAATTCAACAATCCGCCTACAAATTATCATTGTTCTATTCTATTCTACTTATTGTCTATATCTATTCAGTTAATTATACAAAGCTTTAAAGCCCAATATTTCCAGAAAAGTGCATTTAAATACCGTGGATTTTATTTACATAAACAAGATATTATTTTTAGCATCTGCGCGCGTCTTAATTTGGCCTGAGCACGCCTATTTATAACTGGAGCTCGAATACTGATGATGCTAGTTACCATCTAAGCTAGCTATCATCTAAGCCCTATAAACCTCCCAGGAAGTTGTCAGTCAGACAGCCAGGTGATGCCACGCTTATATAAATGTAACCCGCTGCACAGACATTCCAGGTAAAATTGCTTAGGGTTGTCAACCAGGAGCAGAGCCAAGCTGAAGGAAATGTAGCAATTCTCGTGTTGTGAATTTGGATTTGCTGACGCAAATTGTTACGGTAACCGGGTTGCGTGCCAAAGCAAACAGCAACAGGAACACCAGCATACGGCAACATGAAGCAGTCAACACGTGAAGCGTGCATAACAACATTGGGGCACGTTGCAAAAGGCAAAGGGCTGGGATCGCTGCTTGACCAAGTTTACATAAATTAATTAAACATGCCCAAGTAACGTGAGCCACAGCACAGTACAGCTCAGCACTAACAGCTGCAACGACTCACCCTAATGGCTCAAAAAAAAAAAAAATAATAATAATAATAATAAAAACAGCAAGACATTCATGCACTTACTCATTCACTCGCACACATTTATCTCATTTACGTTACGTATACGCCATGTGGTAGCGACAGGACCATTTTTTTTTTCCACTTACCATAGCTTAGTACTGCGCTGTTTTGTGCGGCTCCAGCTGCTGCCGCTGCTGTTGCTGCTGATACTGCTGTTGCTGTGTTAGCATTTGTATGCGCCACGCCCATGTTGCCACGCCCCACACGGCGCACCTCCTTCATGCCAGCCACGCGCACTTTCTTCTCCGAGCACACAGTAGGCGCCATTGAAACTGAGAAAAGATGAACAAAAAAATCGTAAATGCAAAATTAATTGGCCATCAAAATTGATTAATTGATTGATTGACTAAATGTCGAAATGTCATGCCCGCATGCCAAAAGTGGGCAAATCAAAATATAATTTAATTTAATATTAATATTGAAAGGGAGGTTCAATCAACTTCTTCAGGCAATTGCTCCATTGTTATCAATTTGTAATGATGATTGCATCATCAGACACACGGGGCGCAGTAAATGTAATTAAATTTTGCACGTGTCATAAATTACTCTGGTTAACAATGGCATGAAAAGCTTACAAGCTTACATGATCTCATTCAGTAAAACGGGAAATGCATTTGGCGAATGTTAGATTTCAAATTACTACTTAATAGATTTCAGTCTCTTTTCAAGCGCACTTACATTATATATTGATAAAACGATAAATGCTTTAATCTATAAATCTTACCTATAAAATGGAATAAAATATCAGAATACCTGCTCATTATGTGTCCCTTTCTGTTACTCCAACACCGACTTTAAAGAAACGACACCCTGGAGCCGAAAAACAGCTTTATTATTTATATGTATATTTCATCATCTAATCTCCAAGAGAGTTTGCAGTGCATTAGTCATTCAGTAAGATAAACAAAACAAAAACAACAAGAATAACACAAACTGAAACTCAAACTCCAACTGAAACCATATTGCCCTTGCGAGTCATTCTGAGCAGCTGAATTCCCCAATAAGCATGGCCGGAACCAGCATAAATGCTCGTCATTTGAAACCAACAGCTGAAGTACAACAAAACAACACAACTATAACAACAGCGAGTGAGAAGAGCAAATTGTTTGGCTTCTCCCAGGGCAGCTGAAGCTCATTAACCATGCCCCAAATCGGGGCTTAGGCCACGGCCAAGCGACTATGTTTATATTAGCGCGCCACAAAGCCCGGTAAATAAAAACTTAAAACGGTAATGGTTGCTGCTGTCGCTGTGGCAGATCACAACATGAATACATCTGTATCTATACTATATACTTTAAATGTATAGTCAATAGATGGCAACCGTTTTGGACGTGCATACAAATTGCTTGAATGCTCGACTTAGTCGATTCCCAGTTCATATTGTTATTGTTACACTGTCAGTCAGATGAGCCACCAGCCGCCAACCGCTGGCAAGAAGCAGCGTACTTCCTCTGCCTGCCAAATTCTAATTCAAATTCAAATTGAAAATACCCAGCAACAACAATAGCAACCACAACAACAATGGCAACAACAAGAGCCTTGTTGACGGCACGTGTATCTCTTGAGTGTAATTACATTTGGAAAGTGTGTGTACGGCCGCGAGATGGCGGCCTCTTAGAGGCGTTTTCATTTTAAGTACTTTTCGCTCTCAGTGTGTGGGCGTGTGTGTGTGCGGGGGGCGTGGTGTCAGCTAAGCGGATTTCGCAAAGAAGAGTATATCGATCAGTCGGAACCCATCGACAGGTGTGACTTTAGCCCTTGTTAAAATCATCAGAAAGAAAACCTCATTTTACCTCAAATTCCTACTGCTAAAATTTATTATTTACTATTTATATATTTATTTTAACATCTGACAGTAAAATTTTTTAAATAATATATTACCTAAAAATGTTGTTTAGATCTATATGAATTTAAAAACATAGACACATCCGAAAACTTTCATATATGGTATGGTATGATATACGACTTTATATAATATTGCGATTGCCTACAGTCTGTCATACCTTATTCCACCGATTATAATGCACCCTTTTTGTGCTTTTTAAGTAGGGGATCTAAAAAGAGAAAATATCTAATGCATGCGTTGTTGGGGATGTGCCAATATGTATAGCTTAAAATTACATTTTATTATTTATGCGTTCTGACATTCAACATCCGGCACACAGTATATACACATTGCTCTCGATCTCTGCTTAACCTCTAATACCAGTGGATAAGCCACCATCATCATCAGCGTCAGCATCAGCACTGACAACATCCATAGCTACAGCTACAGCTACAACCGAAGCTTACGCTACAGCATCTTGGGCTCATTCCCTTAGCATGAAAATGTAACAAAAACCAAGAAAGCGTAACGTATGCCTAGCTCAACGGAATGGCCCCAATGGCATATTTGACGTACACGCGCCAACCTCAGACTCTCCATCCGTACACACACTGGACAAACAACAACTACAAGCTAGGGGTTTTGTAGCGAGTGGGTCAGCTGGTAGTGGTAGTGGTGGTTGAGATATTTAAAGCTGAAGTGAGTCATAAGCAAATGATTGGGTAATATGAAGTAGGACGGAAAAAACTAGCTAGACGAAACTTAAACACACTTAGTTGAGTTATTACCTAATAGATGTAACCGAATACAATAAAATAAAATTAAATTAAATAAAAAATAAACTAATTTGTGTATAAGCCCACTTGTTATGTTTACAATTTAGGGAAAATCTGGTATTAAAATATATTTTTAATAAATATAAAATAATTTACTACTGATAATTGATATTTACAAAACTTATAATAGTTTATTACAGAACAATTATGGATTTTGTTATTCGATTTGTTTTAGTTGACCAGCATATGCTTGCCCACAGAACTATATATGCTCTAACTGTGCTACTTGTTTTCTTAAATACAAATAAACAAAAGTATACACGTAATATAATGTTCCCTTGTGTATTTGAACCGAAAATGATGCTGACTTTGCCTCAAACTGGACACAAAACGAGCAACACGTGCCGCTGTAGGCTACCAAAAAAAAAAAAAACATTTTTATAATAACGAGAAATAAAACAAAAATACAAAAAATAAAAATTTGGTCAGACTCAATCATAATAGCAAAGAAACGCATGTAGACAAACAATCGGAAATATTGTATGAATCAAGTGTTCTCAAAACAATTTCAAGCCAAACAACAACTAAAATACACTTGGACCTCGTCTTACCTGTTGCTGGCTACCTGCTGCGGCTGTAGTAGCTGGAGGTCATGTCAATCAAAGGCCATAATGAGAACTGCCTAGCAGTGCGTGTGCATAAATTAGCCAAATAATTGTTAGACATGACGCGACACGGCAAAACACGCCAGCTGTCGAACTTCTATTCAAACTGCTAGATGACAAAGGAACAGAAAGAGACTGAGAGAAGAAAATTGGAAGGTAGCGAGACAGCAAGAGAGAGAGACAGGGAGAGACAGAGAGAGTGGGATACAGAACAGCTCATTGACTTTTAAAGACAACAACGGGAAATTGGGCACACAATGGCGTGGCTCAAATTGTCTGGGCGTTTTTAGGGGCAATTACTTTGGCAAAGGAGCGCCGAACAATGGCTCAGCCGACCTCATATTAAATTGTTATTGTCAACAGAAAAAATAACAAATTTGTACACTCAAAGTATGTGTATAAGGAAAGGTTCAAGAAACTTACTCTGTTGTCGTTTTGAAGTTAATTTGGCATACTTGCTGCGCCGCGGGATCTAACAGCACCCCCCAAAAAGCACATTGTTATGCATATGATATGGTACATTGTGACGTCTGCATCATAAACATGCACACACAAACATACACAGGCACACACACACACACAGGCACACACATAAACACATGCACAAAGTCTGAAAAGTTAAGTATCCGTATCATCTGGCTTGTGTTACTTATGTTTCGGACTCACGCAACTCATGAAAATCGTTTTATATTGCACTTGGGCTTCATTTGTTTAAATGTCGCCGGGTGGTTCCCGCATTCACATTAGCCTTTAAAAATATTACATATTCATAACATACGTGTATGTTAACTTGTCAGACATTTGCACGTGTAAGTTCAACAATTTCATACAGGCTGTCAGTGGAATTATAAATTTATACAGACACATAGTTCTAATAATAACACTTAATTATTACTTGCGTCGGTATCTTTTGGAATAATTATCTAAATACTATATTTACCCTAATCACAACTTCCACAATTTACAACTATTTGACAGACTTTGCCTCATTAGCACTGTTTTGTCTCACGATGCCTATACGTCACACGCTCCTGGTATCATTTCAAATCAGAACCTTCATTTAGTACGTTCTACATTGTCATCTCAGCTTTTATCTAACACCTTTACACGTGCCTTGTATCACGGCCATCAACAAAATCAACAACAAAACAAATAACAACTGCAACAAAAATTGCAAAGAAACCTTGTTTTACTGGCGCCGTTGCTAACAAATATGCTCAACAATTTGGGCGAAAATAAAAATAATAAAAAAAAAAAACAAAGCAACAATAACAACAACAGAAAAAGTTAAATAAAATAAACAAAACAAAACTTTCCGTTGCATATTTGTTTCTTAAAATTCCACGCTGTTTACTTTTATCTTGTTTGTTTTTAAGGTCTTTGGTCAGTGACGCCTCTTTCAAATAGTTGTACAGTGAGCACAATAAGTTGCCGTTTGATGTACATTTCACAACTGCGTCTTGGCATATTATACATGGATAATATTTTCAAATATTTCTAATAAAATTTATGATATAAATAACAAAAAATTAATGTAAAATTTTACAGTAGTTCCAATATATCTTTATTTAATAATATTGCATTAATGGTGTTTGAATGTTTATAGATTTCTATTCAATTCGCAAAAGATACTGTATAACATTTTCAAAATATTACAACTTACAACCGTTTGTGTTATCTGGTAACCGATCATTTTGCTTACAAACTATTCATATCTGCATATTTTTATGACCGCAATCTGAAAACGCTGGTTGCCAACGTAAATTTTTACCACCAACAACAATTGTAGCAACTGCAAATAATAACGTGTTAATTTTCTTGTTATCTCAATACATGCGCGTGCATGCTACAAAAAAAAAATTAATTGAAAAGTACTAAAAAACTGAAACTAAAAAGACGGCAAGTCTAAAACTGACCACAAAAAATATGAAGAGAAAAAATCAAGACAAATAAATAAATATATGTACATATATGTACACTCCAATATATCGAAACACCTTATTCGCACATAAGACAATAAATATGCGTCGTAATAATATTTAGAGACGTCTGGAGCTCATCCAAACGTGCCGAACTAAATGCAGCAATTTCAGAGAATGACAAGAGATCGGAGGAGAGAAGAGCAGAGCAGAAACTTGCTAAAAAAAAAGGTCTTAACTTCTCGACAAAACCAAAAGACAAACATAGGCCGTTCGACGTATACCTTAGTTATTGATACCCAGAGATGGTGTAAGAGCAGTACGGGCTTTCGGGAAGAGTGTGTGTGTGCAGTATTGGCAATTGAATTGCCGAGCTAGGCGATAAAAATTTATGATGGTGACAAGCAAAGCAAATAAAAGCAAAACAGAGAAAGCAACAACAGCACAGAAAAAATTCGAAACATTAAATGAGCCACACGTGTGCCAAACGATGACCCAATTGCTTTGCCAATGGCAAACAAAAGCCAGCCACGCGCAAAACCCTCCCGGAACCTTCTCAAATACCGCGCACTTCGACTCCCTTACCTCGGATACCTACAACAATTCGTTATCCACTTTACCACTACGAAAGGTTCCACAAGCGACAGCTCGTTAAAGGGGGAACACAACTCGAACTCAAATATGAACCCCAAAAAAAAAAACATAAAATAACATATGACAGCAGCTATGCTATTAATTAGACCGGAGTCTTATTTACTTGCCAAGCGAACACATCAAAACTTGGCCAAAAGCAAAAAAAAGAGCAATCCACTGAAAAAGTGCGTTCAGGCATATAAATAAATATATGAACTAATACATATACCATATAAACCTATATGATTATGCCACGTACCAAAAACGAAGTTTATCACGTACTTATCAACATTAAAATGGGCATTAAAGCTTTATCGTATCACATTGTATGTAGGCACTAATGAAATTTAGTATAACATTGGTAAGTTCTAAAGTAAATGGTTATATTCATATCAATCATATTTAATCAAACAAAATGCTTTACTTCTTAATTTCAGTTGACATACGTTAACAAAAAAAGCTATCAATTACTGCTAATTGAAATACCATCTGTTTTTCTGTTTCAATTTTATAAGAATTGATTCTTTTACAAAAAAACTTTATATTAAGAAGAGTTAAAGCTCCATTTTCAATGAGAATATTCAATATATATTTATTAATATTCGTTCTTATTGAAATAATTTAATTTAAGTTAAGATCAGACAAATTAGGCATTATCTAAAGATGTATATAATTAAATATATTATAAAAGCTATTGAAAAGTGAAAGTCATTAAAAAGTTTGTCAAACTTCAACTATTTGCGATAATCATTGTCAGCAGATTTTCGTGGTTTGATTTTTTAAGCAGCTTTTCTTTTTCAACAAGTCTAACAAATGTATTTAAAAATTTTTTAAATTACAAATTCGGAATAACATGAAATAGAAATATAATAGAAATAAGGCAATGGAATTTCACAGAACAATAGGATCCCATTGTTATAAAACATTCATTTAGAAGTGCACAATGCCACTGTTATATAATGGAAATGCCATGAGGAGCCCTGCATGGATGGCACATGCCAGTAAACAATAAACTAGAAACAATCAAATTAGCTAAACATTTGCGTTGTTTAAAGTGCAATAAAAAATAAGTGTGTAAGCCAAAACAAGTTTCACGCCGATCTCATAAAACACAAATGTGAAACCTGACACACGAAAAAAATCAAACCTAAACCTAAGTTTCAGATGAATATTAATGGTCGAATACTAAATCAGAAGCCCCATGGGGTGGCATACGAATGTTAGTGCCAATAGATGATAATGGGGGGTTTGGATTCAGATACGGATTCAAAATCTTGGCGATTTGCAATCTGAATAGAATTTGTTTGTTAAATGGAGCATTCACTTTTCGTGTCTTACTAGATAGAATGACTTTATTTATTGATGTTCGGTTTTTAGCTTTTGTTTTCCACTCGTTTAGCATATTTGTTTTGATAGCTAATTGGATATTGCGTTAATTTTATTATTCTTGGTATTGCTTAATGAATGAACGCATTTAACGGCTCATGTATTACGCTAATCACTCAATGAATAAGAATTTAAGTGTGAATGGAAATCGAATTCGAACTGGCAATATGAATTCCGTTTACTTCTTTCCTCCTAGCTGTATTTGCATGTCTGCGTGTGTATGTATGTGTTGACACGAGAATTTTATTTTATTTTTCGCTCGTTTAATTGGCACATCATAAAATGCGAAACATTTAACGTAATTAATTAGTTTCGCATATGTTAGACCTTTAGACAGACATACATACCCACTCACACACACACACACACTATTATAGAG